>JAECUM010023458.1:0-15034 GCA_016617855.1 Megalonaias nervosa
TTCATTGCTGAGACTGGTGTCGTTTCTCTTTTCAATCTTTCGTGGTCTATCTGTGAATCTTGTCCTGCGTCTGAAAATGTCCATAAAATCTATCATGTGCCATCCAGTTACCACGTAACATGTTTGACACCACATATACTGTACCCATGACAATGGTACCCTCTAACATGGAAATCACAGAAGCGTAAATTCTGCACATGAATCAATGGGTTTTGTGACATCCTGTTTCAGAAGTTGCGAATATAAACAAAGCTTTCTGAAATTCAGACCAGTCTAGAAATCTAGTATTTTTCTTTACACAGTCAGGAGTTGCGGATCGGTATTTGCACAAAGAATTTGCAGATACAAGTTTGTTAAAAATATAGTAAAAACATCTCCCCTGTGGACTGTTATTATAAAGTGGAATCGTTTTTTCATTCGTTGAGCATGTGTTAAGATCATTAAGATTATCACATCATACTATGGATGACGTCAAACATTACATCTGGCTAATATGCAACTAAATTGATTTTATAACATCATTCTTGAATGAAATAAGTTTTACTTTTGTTAACTTTGAAGGCTTGAATTGTCATATTTTGTTTTCATTCATAAATTTCATTGACCTTATTAAAAGCACAATATGAGGTTTAGGGTGTTGGGGCGGTGGGAATGGCTTTTTTTTTTCTCTATACTTTTCATACTCTCACAGTTGCTCAGCTGGTTAACGCCACTACCACTTCAAGCTGAAATCTGCTGGAAACTGTCGAAAATTCCTATGTCGAAAAGTCCTATACCAAAACGTATGCTCAACGACTTTGAACTCGTATCTGTATACCCTACAAATTGTTAGGCATCTTTACTGATAACATTTTCATTGTGGCACACGAGTTAATAACTGCAGGTGCATCAGTTGATAAATCTAGGCAAGGTTTCCATTGGTCAGAACATAAACATGTTATCAGACCCAGTTGCGTTTATTTCTGTATAAACTGCACGGAAAACTACTTTATACTAACTTCTACATATAAAGTCACGTGCAAAGTAACTAATGAAAACACTGAATCTGAAGGCATACACACTGCATGCCTTTAAAACAAATAAAAACGGTGGGTTTATATTTGATTTAGAAAATTTAATAAATTGATTTGACAGAAACAAATAACAAATCTTTCTAATTTCTGAAAATAAATAATTCTTTCTTTGATTAGATGTGATACAAAAACCGGCAAATTCCAAATCTGCCAAGAAGAACATATTGGAGCATTGTACAACACTTTCACTGCGGCTCGTTACAAATTATTTTAAAACTATTGGCAAATGGATATAGGGATTGGAAGGAGGCGTGTTCAAAGACTAACGTTATAACAATTGAATTCACAGTCCTACAAATGTAAGACCCCGACCGTCATAGTAAAGATTTGGGGGCGGGGTTAAAAATTCAGCTATTCCCCTATCGAAACTGTCAGGGTCGATGTCTTGCACTGTTTGACTATTGGACCCCATCACTATAACCATTTACCAATAGTTTTAATTACATTTGTAAGTAGCTCCTGTAGGTAACATAAACTGTTAAGGAACACAAAAATAGATTTAAAGAAACAAAAATTGGTTACTCATGTGTCTAGAGAATATCGACTCGGCCAAGTCACAATGAACTCATGAGAGCATCACTTCCAAGAGTTAAACAAAACAAAACATCCTTTGCTTTGAATATTAAACTTCTTCTCAGATTACATAAGCCAATTTAAATACAAGTTTAAGACCATGCTGTGGAATGTTAAAAAGCTTTGATCGCCTACCATTGGTAGAATGTTTTGTTTGATGTGACGTAGCAATTACGTCACAGATGGAGAATCGCGAATCGCTTGTTCTATAAATAGCTACGTAGCAGTCGCGATCTATAAGATTCTAAAACTGAAAGGAAATATCTTTAGAAAAAACACAACAAAATAAAAATAACAAATAAATAAAATTATAAAGAATTGCAATTATATGATGTGTTTATGATTTTTAACGTAGCTTTAAAAATTTTTCAGTCATATCGCTACGATGTCTGCAGTGTGGCAGTTTATAGTGATGTCTAGCACTGGGGCATCATGCCGCAGAGCAGCAGAGAGGGTGGACCCTACAACTTTTTAGAGACCTTATTTTTGAAATTAAAGGGTTCCTACGAGGGCTGAAAAAAAGTTTTTGTCTTAATAATGAAAACTTCTCTAATTGATCAGATTTTTTCACAATCTGGTCACATACGTTTGTCGTCCACCCTCTCTGCTGCTATGAATTAAACAGCCATTATAGATATGAGTATTGGAGAACCATATTCAGCTAAATTAGCTCGAGGGCGACTAGAGGCAATTAAAAAATATCTACCCGTTCGTGATTCTGCTAAGCAACAACTACAATCGCGTCAGGAATCTCAAGTTGAATTTGAAGAGGATACAAAAAAATTATTTAAACCTATCACTGAGACCACTAAAGGTATTCAACCTGTGTTAGAGAAAACCGCTGAAGCAACTGGAAAAATAGAAAGAAGAACAAAAAAGACAAAAGAAATTTTACGTGAACTTCCAGAAAAAATAGCTGCTGCGATGCCAGTTTCGGAAATACTTGAGGGTGAAGATCAACCTGAAGGTACCAAAGCATCAGCCACTGAACCAAAATCAGTAGCTCTAAGTACTGCTGAATTGATAAATAAATTTGATGAAGAAACTATTAAGGCAATTAATAAAATGAACCGAAATGAACTAGTTGAGTTTGCTGTGGATGGTTTTGGTAAAAGAAGTAAATTAATGAAACCTGAACACGCTAAAGATATTAGAAATAGTGAACAATGGCAAAAATATTTATATCGTATTCGTATGAATGTTGAACAAGCTAGAGATAATGATCCATTATATCAGGATTATGTTAATGAAATTGATAATTTAATTCAATTAAGAAGAGAGGAGAAAAAACAAAGGAAACAACAACAACAACAAGAACAACAACAAAAACAAGAACGACAACGAAAACAACGAGAACAACTAGCACAGCAACTACAACAAAAGCTACAACAACGAGAACAAGAACAACAAGAAGAAATAAAACGATTACAACAAAAGATACAACAACAACAACAAGAAAAAAAAAACGATTACAACCAGTCCAAACAACAAGTAAGGAAGAAGAATATATTCCGTCAGACACCTCTCCTGGCGCAACTGGAAGTGGTCTAGGAAGTGGTTTTATTACCTGTCCTAATAACGTTCTTGCTGATGTCGATCGATTAGAAATTCTCATTGGAGGAAAGCGAGCTGGTAATAATTCCTCAGAAATTATTAATGAAGTAGCTGATATTTGTAAACGATTATTTACAGGCGGTATCATGGATATTAATGTATATCGGTCTCTTATTAATGAAATCAGTGACGATGTCACCTATGATTATTATAGTGATTAAGTATGTAATTAGTGATAAAGTCACTTAATAATAAAATGATCATACATAATACTCGTGGACCTACCATGGTCAGGGTAATAAATTCTCGATTACCAGTATACAAAACGACCTACGGAGATGGATTAGGTGATGTTATTCAGGGTCTGTTTAGAAGGATAGCCCCAAAAGCAATACCGATTACAAAGCAGCTAGGAATGAAAGCTATTGATGTTGTTCGTGAAAAGGGTATAGGCGCTGTTGGTAATCTTGCTAGCAAAGCATTCTCAGCAATTAAAGATAGACTATCACGATTAATACGCAGACCACAAGCGGCCCGACCTCAACCTGTGAAATTGGCTAGCACTGAAGTGATGCCAGCAAATGTCAGTAAAATAATAAATCAAGCAGCTAATCAAAAACTAGCAGAGTTAGCTGATATCCCGATGTCGGAAAGGGAAAAAAATATAACCGCTAGTCTGATAGCAGGAAGTGGTCTTCGAGTTAGACGAAGACGATAATAATAAAGATGTTTAAGCGCATATCTGACCCCGCGTTTGACATGGATGCACCAGTTCTCAAAGATGAGTCTGTGAGTGATTATCAGTATTATTCTTATGACGCTCTAATTCCAGATCAGCGTGGACGAATTGAACTACAGGTTCAAGATACAAGTAGATATTTCTTACCCGCTGAAGCATTTATTGAAGTCGAAGGTGAAATTATAAAGACAGATAATACCGAGTACGCCGCTGATGTTAGTGTTGGTTTTGTTAATAATGGTATTATGGCGTTGTTTGATAGCGCTACATACATGATTGACGGAAAAAATATTGAATCAATTCAGAAAGACGTTGACGTTGCCACAACGATATTAGGTCTTGCAAGATACAGCGACGATTACTCAAGATCAGCTGGTCCATCAATGATGTTCTCAAAAGATACTTCTAATTCTCCAAAGTACCAACAATATAATATAAGACGACCAAAAAACTTCGCCGGCGCCGCCGATGTGGATGTAGAAAGTATGATTATTAATGTAGATGCAGATTTTAACTTGGGATTTGCCGCGCGTCGATCAATGTTGAAAGGTAATAGAAAAACATTTTCATGTGCGATTCCACTGTCACACATATTTGGATTCTGCAGAAATGTCAGAAAAGTCATTTTTGGAGCCAAACATACGGTTGTACTTGTGCGAAAAAGCGATGATAATGATGCAATGTGGCACGTTGAAGGAGTTAATGATGCTGCAACTGTAGCACTTCATGGTAGAGTTATACTGACCAAACTTTCCCTGTGGATGCCAGTGATGACTCCAACAATATCTGAAGAAGATCGGTTACTATCTTTTATGAGTCAAGGCGGTAAATCAACGTTGTCATGGTTAACGATGACCACAGATGCTATCCAGAGTAATATTAATGGTTTATTTACATGGCAGATAGCATCACAGCAAGGTGTTTCTGCACCGCGACATATATTTATTGCGCTTCAAAATACTGCACGAGTAAATAATCAAACACAAAATATAATGATATTTGATAAACTCGGTGTTTCTGAGGTTTCATTAAGGATAAATGGACATCAAGAACCATCCGAAGATATTTTGTTAAATTTCGATCAAAACCATGTAGCACGTGCATATCATCGATTAATGTCGTTCATGGGACGTGATCAAAAAATTGATACTGGTTTACAAATATCGCAGCTAGATTTTACAACGCTGTATCCGATTTATTATTTTTCTTTAGAACATTTAGATTTAACCAGACAATCTGTTGTAGATATTCATTTTCGAGCTCGTGTGATTCGAGGAGTTATTGCTAATTACAGAGCAATTGCTGTTATACTCAGCGATAAATCGATGTTACTCGAAGGTGTTGGTGGACGAATGAGAGTTATTGATGCTCCAGTAGAAAACATGTAATTAGATCGTTCATAATATTAATAATGTCATATCATCACGTTAGTGTGAGTCTGACTCCTGGTCAGATTAAAAAGTTACAATCAGCATCAAAAAATAATTGTGGAATAAAAATATCGCTAAAGCGAGAACAGATGACAGGTGCAAATAAACTATCGTTGACCGAGCGTCAGTTCAAAAACTTCAATGACGCTAAAAAATCAAATAAAGGCGTCAAACTTAATCTTTCTGCGGGCGCCATCAAAGATATTGTTAAAACGGGTGGTATATTTCCGCTTCTTGCAGCAATACCAGCATTAATAGCAGCTGCAGCACCAGCTGTTGCAAAGGCAGCTGCGTTAGGTGCTGTTGGAACAGCTGCTGGAATGGCGTTAAAGAAAGCAACTGGACAAGGAATCAAAAAAAAGGGAAGAGGTTTAAGATTACCAGGGACCCCACCTTCATGGTACGGAAGGGGTTTAAGACTTCCCGGGACAGTTTACTAATAACACCCATGTCCAATTTTGATTTACTTAATGCTGCTAAGCAATTAAAAATAAAAAATTTCAGAGGTGTTTTTATGCGCGATCAATTACCTACCGTTGCAATGCAACATGAAACCGGTATTATTAATCTCGATAAAAACTCTGGTCCAGGCACGCACTCGGCCGCATATGCAATTGATCCACGTGGAATTATTTATTTCGATTCGTATGGATTAGCACCACCAAAAGAATTTTTAAGGTACGTTACCGGCGATATTCCAATCTGGTATTCAACGCTACCAACACAAAAAATAACTGATCCTCCAATATGCGGTCGTGAAACCCTCGCTGTGCTTGATGCTATATCAAAATCAGCAGCACCGCCTCATAAAGTCGTAAACGCGTTCACTACACTACGTCATAACACTTAAACTGATATCAGTAAATATAATGGTAGATATTTATGGAAGATCCTCAGGTAAAACTCAGAAGTTCGATTTATCTAAATATGCAACCCTTGATCAGCTCAGAAATGAAATCGATGATTTATTAAATATCACAAGTGTGGATCAAAATGAAGTTGTCGTTTTTCAGGACAAACAAGGACGATTAAAAACGAGTAACATACAACTACTAGATGTACTTATACGAATTCCCAACGCGGTTGTTAATAATATCGTTACTTTTACTGATCAGGGTAAAATACAGGATTCCGGTAAATCGGTTAACGATTATGTTAAGAAAACTGGTGATGTATTTACCGGTGACATTATTATGTCAGGAAGAAAAATTACATATCTTGGAGATCCAATCGCAGATACAGACGCAGCAACAAAAAAATACGTCGATGATCAAGAATCCAAATACGTGTCAGTGCGTGGTGGTATAATGCGTGCATTTCTCGACATGAATAATAATGGTATTAATAATCTCAGAACACCAGAAACAGATTTCGACGCTGCAACGAAGAAATACGTCGACGATAGGGGAATTCCAATAACTACTTCATTAACGACTATCAGTGATGGAATTGCTGCATTTAGAACTGAATATTTTACTCATGTACAAACATTTCTAAATTTTCGTAGAAATGTAAACAGAAATATTAACGAATTTTTTGGAACTCCACCAACTGTTATTATTAATCTCGCTGACATTAACGCAAGACTCAACGATATCATTAGTGGCATTCCTAACATTGTTCAAAAAACTAATCTCGTTAAAATTCCTCACAAGCAGATCATTAATGTCGTGTACACAGTAGCATCAGGAAAAGCAACATGGTCGCAGGAAAATAACACTTTTAAACACACTGCAGAGGTTACTGGTGTATACAGATTATCTGTATTTAGTAGTGCAAAATTCAGTATATTTACCACATTTCCATGGCGTCATTCAACCGATGATTTTTCTGGAATTGTGTCTATAGTGTTAAATAAAGATGTGAAGAAACGTTTATGCTAATAGCGAATGATAAAAAGTTAACCGCAGTGACTTATTGGTGGTGTATTGAGTTTGTAGCTGAAACTCCCGAATTAGTTACTTAAATAAGTATAATGAATCAAGAATCATTTATCGACGTTCAACGTCACAGATACGCTCAAGTATGTGAGTGTCAAACTAAACTAAAAAATATCATCGACGATTACACGATAAAGGTAAAAAAATATCGTCGTCGTATGGTTGTTATTGATATAATGGTATACTCGGTTTCTGCTGTTATTGCTGGAACTGGATTATTATTATCAACAATAACGATGACAGCGCCTGCAGTTGTAACAATTATAGTTTCAACGGCAACAACATGTGCAGGTATTTTCAGTATTATCGCTAAGAAAATATCTACGTGTACGAATGATAAACTAAACGAGTACATAATGAAATTGCACACAGCAACAGCCGCATACACTAAATTATGCTCGTATATTTCAGCGTATCTCAGTGATGGTAAAATATCCGATGAGGAGTTCGTAACGATAATGAAAACCTACGATGAAGCATTCATAATCGCTAGTGATAATAACGGAAAGATGGAGAATTAAATAATAACGATAATAATAATGTCAGATCGAATTACTTCAGCAGATCGTAGCTAATACAACGCCGTCAAAAACTACTATGATATCATTAAGTTCAACCAATCCTGAATTTAGCGTTAATTTTCCGACTGCAATTCCAGCAAAGGAAATAGCATTAGCGCAATTACGAGTTTATTATAGTTGGCCTAATATTAGATCAAAACCGTTTGGTGGACAACAACCAAATAATTCACTGGTATTTGCGAATAAAAATAAACCAGATGGAACACCTGATTGGCAAGTTGTTGGAATTTCAACGGGCAGTTATCAAATAGAACAGATTAATGATGAATTCCAACGCAGAATTAAATCTATCACAGGAAAAGAATCTAAAATAGCGATTACTGTTCATGAACCAACATTATCAGCGGCGATTGAAATAAATTCTCCTGATTACCTCGTAGATATTTATCAGAGTTCGATTAGATCAGTGTTAGGATGGCCTGAAGTCGCACCTGTTTATAATGGAGTTTCAGAACCAAAACTAGAAGAATTTAAAACGAGTGAAGAAAAAATCATTAAAAATCCAGAATATCGAGGAAAATATCCATGGAATTATATAAGATTTGGATTTGATCCAAACGACGATAGATATTACTTTACCGATTTTGACGGTAAAAGGATTTCCAAGATAACTGGATCAGTATTTATTCTTGTCTTTGGGAAGTGGGAGGGTCAAGATATTATTAATGAAAATTTTTTAAAAGATTTTTTAGATACTCTTAAACCCGAATACGATAAAACGTTTAATGATTTAAGAAATTTACTTATTTCATTATCTCAACATTATGACGATGGTGTAAAAAATCAAATAATCGAGTCAATAAAACATTTAAATGGTATCTTATTCGATTTGTACATCGCCAATCGAGGTATTATAAACTCTGTGACTAAACTCGATGGAATTCCCCGCACAACTCCAAAATTGAGGCAATTATTTCTTGATCATTACAAAATAACAGAAAAAGATTTACAAACATTTGTTATACCAGATTTAAATAACGCTGAAATGAAGAAATCATTAAATGATCTTATTGAAGAATATTATCCGGGAGTAATTGAATCGTGGAGAAAAATAGCCCCACCACCGATTATACTAAAACACAATAACAATCCCTTTGGTGCTGGACGTCATATATCGCCAGGCATTGTAAACATAACAACAACAATTGCAGTCAATCTAGTATGTGATGTTATTGAAGGTAGCTATCAGGTAGATCTTTCTAAATCTAGCCAGGCCCAGCAAGGGTACATATTATTCAGTTTTAGCCCGTTGGTCCCTCCCGGTTCGTTAATTGTATCAGAGCCAATTAATCCCGTGTACCTACGAGTTCATAATCCGTTATTATCAAGAATACACTTTAAACTTACAGACCAAAATAATAGAATTCTGGACACGAGAAACGAAGTTCTAAATATAAACCTGTATGTACGCTCATAGAGCGTTATCATAATACGTTATTATAACAAAAAAAAAATATCCGGATGACTATAATATTATATTCTTTTTGTTTACATAAAATCCGTGCACAATGAAATCTATTATCTAGAAGACTTTGGCTGCATATTGATTATTCCATAACAGCTGTGCGTAAAGTTATTTTAAGAACCGCTATATAACTAAATCAATATCCGCTGTTACGGCTTTACGCATAGACTCAGTGTTATACAGAATTATATATATTTTTGGAAACTAGAAATATAAAATCTCATTTTAGACAGAAAAATGTGGTTTTTGTTAAGAATATTGTAGTTTTTAGGAATGTAACGATATGACTGACAAATTGTTAAGCTAAGGTTATTGGTAAACACATACTAACTTTTTCAATATGTATTTATAACAAGGTCCGATAGCTCGATTGATAACGTGCTGAAACTCTCATCCGGAGGGTCATAGTTTGAAACCCGAGAAAGACAAATTGTCTGCGGAAGGCGATTTTAGGCCAAGATTTATAATTTATTGGGGGCTCCAGCCACCCCCGTCTTTAAGTACACCAATCCACTATGTCAACACGTGGTGGATTCACTTTTGTGAATCACCCATTGGTTGATCGTTATGGGTTGGTGTGCTTAAAGACGGCATTTCATCATCATCATCATCATCATATCATCTCATCAAAAATATACAGCGGGGGGTGATATGAGGTCGTGACCTTGTGACTTCACTAAAGGGGTACCCCACACAAGGGCCATTCCAAAAGACACAATCGCAAAACTAAAAATAAACCTAATGAGATTCCAGGTCACAAAGACCAATCAGCCTTTGAGTTCTTAGAGTTTCGGTTACGGATATCCAGGAATTCTTGTAAGGCAATAAACAGAATCTGATTGGTCACTAAAATAAGACCTACACGTGTATAAACAACCCTCTGAGTTCCTAGAGTTTCGGTTACGGATATTTAGGAATTCTTTCGGGGGTAAACTAATAACACGTATAGACACCCCCTCTGAGCCTCTAAAGTTTCGGTTTCGGATATTTAGGGGTCTCTTTGGGGGGTAAATGTCTAAACAAAGATTTGGAACCTCATTAGGTTTATCTGATACAACTATGGAATGGTAGACCGAATGTCACCCCGCGCTGTATATTTTTGTTTATTTTTATATTAAATATATAAATATATATAATGAACCATGAAAACATTAATGATATTATTTCTGCTATTAAAACACTAAAACATAACGGAATAAAAATATCTGATAATCTCGACCCTCAGAAAATTATATGCGATTTTGAATTACTGCAACAAAGAAAATTTGATAATAAATAAACACTACCTTCAAACTACAGATTTATACAATTAATTTATCAAGCTATGCTTGAATCACTAGCTATAGTAAACGACAATCAAGTAAAGCTATTTGCACCTCTTGCACGTTCGATCGAAAATATTAAATCCGAACTGTCTCACGAGTACGAAAGAAAAAAGATTGTGGATAATCGTGTAATGCAATTAAGAAAGATTATGCTATCTGATTCTGTCAATGCCGAGAGCAGCGACGGTGAAGATGGACCCCTGACAGAGTCAGTGACTGTAATTATGGCTAAACAAAATCCTTGGGAAAATTAACGTTTCAGTAGGTATCTCTCATAGATATGCTTCTGTGGATACCTCATATTGTATCCCAACCATGTTTCAGTAGGTATCAAGTAATCATTAAAAATACGGTAGACTAAACGTATTGAAAATTTATTTTTTGTGTAAATCTTTTGGAAAAAGTAGACCTTGTAATTCCGTCTGCCACGTATTGTACCGATCGTGGTACTATGTCAAAATATTGGCAGCAGAATTAATTGATTCAAAACTAATTTCCTCCCCAGTTTCTGTATTCACTGATTTAATAGCTCTCTTTCTGTATAATTTACACCTTCCTGTGTTTCCGGATTTACAATTTTGACTCTGTGTAGTAACTCGTAAATTAGAAATCGAATTATCAAGCTTATCACCATTGATGTGATCCACCACATACCCATCCTTGATCAGTCCAAAATAACACTCGTAGGTAAATATATGAGATAAATATCTTTTTTTCTTGCCATTAGCAGTAAATCTAAGATAACCAGTATTATCAATATTACCGACTGGTTTTTTCAATCTGCAATTCCTGATTAAACCATCTCGGGATGATTCATAATTTTTTATTATAGGATGCGCCACAAATTCGTTTTGCTCCATTATATATATATATATATATATATATATATATATATATATATAATATTATTTGTCTAAATCATTGTTTTGAAATCTAACCAGATAATCTTCTTCTGTCTTTATAGGAGAGTCAGTGTTATTTTTCTTGTCATAATATCGTTTTAATTCTCTGTATTTTTTTCCGCCACATTTTAGACACAATTGAGTTTTTCCTCTTACTCCAACACCGCATTTCACACACGGTATTGGTCCTGTACTTCCATTTTTGATACTCTGTGCATGATTTCCGCAGAATTTGTTCACACACGATTTATTACAAGTAAAAGTATATCCATTTTTGAGCCAAGCACATTTGTTTTGTGTTTCAAGCATTATATATATACTAAAACTTTAATTTAAATATTTGTTTTAATTATATGGAGGAATTATCCGTTATTGAACCTTCCACTGCTAGATTCGATCTTGACAGACTATCAGAATATAAATTTAGTACTTCGATGCAGGATCTGGCATTAACGGATGAGGATGTAACCGAATGTATTCGTGAAGCAAAAAAGGAATTTCGTGACGATGGTGCTGCTCATGTATGGTCAACATTCAGAGTTGGAAATGTTACTAATATGATGAATGACAAACGAGGAAAAGTAATTATTAATCACCTTGATAATCAAAAATATTTCATTTTAATAAAATTTATTGTAAATACAGAAGAAGATATTTGGATTATTCGTGACAAGCGTGATCCAGTCCGTGTGCAGTCCGGGGGTAATATTGTTCTTTTGAGTAATAAATCTAAGCCCGGAATACTAACCGGTGTTGACAAACCTTACTATATACAAAGTTACCCAGCAACTGCAGTTGTATATGGAATATTTCCGCTGAATGATAAACCTAATGTTGCGGATCTCAAACCGATGAAAATATCAAGAATAAACTGTGTAGCTGAACGAGTTACAGAACATTTCATAAACGCGATACGTGGTAATGGTTTAACTGATTTAAGACGTAAAAAAATAAACACATGGGCAGAGTCGGTTAAAGATACCGGAGCGTCTATCAAAGATGTCGCTGAGCTAGAAAAAAAATTAAGATTTCCAATAACAGTAAAAACATTAACCGGAGAGATTTTGTACAAACCGAAGTATACAAAAAATGGAACTCCGATAGATATTATTGATCATAACGCGCACGCATGGACTGCTGCTGTAACGATATTCCCACGAGATAGAACGGTTAAATTTTATGACGGTGATATCTTTGATTTTATTAAAAATATTAGTAAAACTGATCCTGTTTCTGTTTGGTTATTTCAGAGTTCTGAGTATAATCATTATGATCAATTTGTACGACCTAATGGTGATATTTATCGTACAGAATCTCTCCATGAGGAAATGGAACATCTTGCGCAGCGCCTTTGGCGTGAATATACTTCAGACGATGTCAAAATTAGACAATTATTAAATAATTGTTTTACAGTTCCATCTGTAGCGGCTCATTTCGCTCAGGAGAAAAATTCATGGAAAACGACGCGATCGGAATTCCTTGAAGATGTCAAGAAAAGCTGTGTAGAATATGGTCACGGTGGATTATGGAACACCAAATACGATTACAATGATATTATCTCAGTTGATATGGTAGCGTGTTATCCTGGAAGTTTTCTTGGCTATGGAGCATGTTCTAAATACTTTAAGAGATTCGGACATCCTACACATAACATGACCAGGGTTGCGATAAACGGATCCTTACCAAATATTGACTTAACAGGATTTGCTCACGTAGAATCATTCAATTTTAGAGAAGATCTCCATCCGATTATTTATATTTGGTTCGGAAAACATTTCTCAGAGCGATGTTGGGTTCCGATAGTACTATTGCGGTATATGCTTGATGTTGGATTTTTAATATCGTTGAGAGTAACTGAAGCGATTATATCGTATAATTCACAGAAGCAAGTTTGGTTGCCAAAACCGGACAGATTTAATATCGATGATACCAGGAAAGAATTCCCTGATATTGATGAAGATTATATTATTAAAATAAATAAATACAGGAACGAGTATGATGAAAAATTTGCAAAAGATCTCGGTAGAAAAATAATCGGTAAATTTACTCAAGGTGGTTCATACGATCATAAACGAACGTGTACAAGATTGATTATGGACGATGCTGAACAAGATTTTATAATCGCTGATACAACGGAGAAAAATACGTTTATAAACAGATGTAATGCTTATTTATCAGATGGAACGAAACTAGGTACTATTGTGAGCTATCTTGATGGCGAATCACCGCAGTTTACTCATTTAAGATCTTCGATGTTAGCTTATGTTTCGATAAATCTATTATCGATGATAAATAAATTTCCTCGTCACGCTGTCAGAGTCGCTACGGATTCATTTTATGTACACAAAAAATATACAGATTTGTTAAAACTTGGTAATGGTGAATGGGGAACATGGAGAATAAAACAAGAAAATATACTTAGTTATTCTGAATCTGCAGATGTTGAAATTGTGGAGACATATTACAAAAATAATAATCAAATATTAAAGTCATCTGCACCATCTGTGTATGATCCTGTATCTAGATATAAAACCGTTTATCTTAATGGGTGTGGCGGTTCAGGTAAAACAACTCGTGTAATTAACTTATTTATAAATAATACATCAGATATAATTGTTTTAACACCTACACATAAACTCGCCAGAGAAATAAAGCAACGAGGAGTAAAATCATGTACATATCACAGTTTCTTTAGATGGTGCGGAGATACATGGACTCCATCGCGGATGGGTGAGAAATATATACCCAGGTATATTATATGGGACGAGATATGCACGGTGTCGTTAGAAACACTAAAAACATTTCTTGATTGGTTGTTACTAAAGAATACTGCTGTGATTATGTGCGGCGATAATGGTCAACCACCACCCTTTGTTGGACAGTCTCCACATGAATGGCTAAAGAATAATGTAGATTATTATGAAGAAATAAATGATGACCATAGAGCTATCGATAAACCGCTAAAAGAGCTTAAAAGATTAATCAGACTTCAGCCAGATCAAATACAATGCGAGATTCTGCGTAAAGTAATTGCAGAAACTTCTATGAATGATTTTTGGATTTTATGGAGTCCTGCTGATTTGATAGTCGCAAGTAAAAAGATAGTTCGTGATGAACTGCAAAAGAAATTATTTACGCTACATAAAGAAAAGTTTCCGGATCTACCTGTACCATTATGTTATCGCCCAGCAGGTACTCGACGACAAAATATTGAAGTTGAAATACCAGGTGGTGGAATACAGAATCTTGTCTTGAATGATATTATTTTAGTCGATATTAATGTCGTTGAGAATGCGCTGAGTATGAATAAATCACCGTGGACTTTAGGATATGCTATAACGATTCACTCATCACAGGGGTTAACTATTTCTGATACAAATATCTGGATTATAGATGATCGGATCGAATGGTCGAATTTAGTCTATCTCGCAGTTTCTAGGGTCAGGAGAATA
>JAECUM010023459.1:0-15738 GCA_016617855.1 Megalonaias nervosa
GCTGACCTAGAAATAGGACTGATGGTGTCTGATAGGTAGTTTTCTTTCGTGCGTGAACTTCTTTCGCTAGACTAATCCACACGCTTTCGCCTTGGTAGCAGCTTCCTTAAAAAAAACAGGTACGTCCGTGATCTAGAAATAATTGTCAAAGTTCTCCATAGCAACCGCGCAAATTGCCCACATCGGATCGCCAATATTTCAACATTTCTTCTTGAGAGTCAAATTGGTGCTAAGAGTGGGTTTGGTACCACGCTTAGAATGCTTCTCGTGGTTCTCTGCACATACCGCCAAGGTCATAATGGTGAACGTCATGCAAACGCGGGAGCACAGCATGTTGATTAGCGTCGATATTGAAAAAGTGTTGAAAATAAACTTTGGCCATTTTCATAATTGCAAATATTTTATGCATTCTTCTCAACTCATGGAATCTTTAAATTGTGCTTGTCCGACTTTCATGTAGATGAATTTTACTCCGTTTTGATTTTACTGTTGGACATTCGGTGCCTTGTTCTGAATAATATTTCAGAAGAAATTGTCCTTCGTATCCCAAGAAATATTGTCATGACTGTAGCACATCGTTGTCGGTCTCCATGGCGTTTGATTTTCTCTTCATTCCAAGTACCGACTGTAGGATCTAAGTCCCATTTTGCAAAACTGGGAAGAGTTTTAAAATTTGTTCATGTTCTCCTGGAATCTAGCTACAATTGGGACAATGAAAAAAATTATAGATTTTTGTATACACCTTTCACACTCACGTTAGTTACGCATAAATTAGAGATGTGAATGACAGTTAATATTACCCATAGGTTTAATAAGTGAATGGTATTAGAAGGACGAAAGCGTTTATAGGCTAAACGTGTTCTTGGTTTCAAAGTGTTGATGGGGTCCAAAGTGTTTATAGAGACGGGAAAATATGATGTTAACTTTTAAC
The DNA here is from genome assembly GCA_016617855.1 of Megalonaias nervosa. Lineage (NCBI taxonomy): Eukaryota > Metazoa > Mollusca > Bivalvia > Unionida > Unionidae > Megalonaias > Megalonaias nervosa. Next base: position 932 of record JAECUM010023459.1, read on the forward strand.
ATTTATAGGTCATTTCTATGTTGAAAAATCTATATAGTCATAGGGGAAATGTAATGTTAATGTATTTAGATACTATCCAGGATTCATCGTTTTGATTACTATCCAGCACACACTTTTAGATTAAAATTCAAACACATACAAGATAATCCAGCACCTGCATTTTGACTACAATCTAAACACATACCTTACAATCCAGCAAATGCTTTTTTATTACACTCAAACACGCCACTTACACATCCAGGAACCCACATTTTGCTTTCTATCCAAACATACCCCTATAATCCGCCACCTAATTTTCTGTTACAATCTATAACACCAAACGCACAATGCAGCATCACCGTTTGAATACAATGCCAAACTGAAAAGATCTAAGGGAATTTAACATGTGAAAAAAGAGTCGAACTTGGTCGAAAGTGTATTGGGTCTACAAGAGTTTAATATAGGAATAGTTCGCTACTATCCAATTACTGAATTATATACTATCTAACACACTATACCATAAAAGAAATTCAAAAGAGAATGAGAGCAAAAAGGTGGACTTTTTTTCGGTGTTTATAACATTTGTTTGTGATTCTCATTTCACAATGCTATACGAAAGAAAACGTACGTGCATCTTTGTCATCATGTTTTCTTTAAATAGGGATACAATATTCACTTTTACCGACCAAAAATGTCTTGTTGGTTAGTAACTGTGTGGTGTTGGAGAGAATAGGTGGTGCGTTGGATGGTATATTTGTGTGACTTCATCCAGTTCTTTTTCATTATACCCTTTCGTCTGATAGTGATAAATGGCTTTTAAACACTACACAACGCGTTTTAAATAGTGTGTCTGAGGTGTTTGATAGTACAGATTGTGTATTGGATAGAATGTATGATTTCATCCCCTTCTTCTACATTATACTGATAGTAGGTATGGGGATTTTAGACAGGGCGTTTCGGATAGTTTGGTGTGTTGGGTGGTATAGGTGGTGTGTAGGGTAGAATGTGTGATTTCATCCCCTTCTTGCACATCATACCTTCTGGTGTTTAAATTTTAGAGACTACACAATGACATTCGGATAGTGTGCATACGGAGTTTCATAGCATGATGGTGTGCTGGATAATATGTGTGATTTTATCCCATCGTTTACGTCATACCCTTAACTTCTGATAGTGTGTATGGCGATATTAGACACTATCCAATGTGTTTTAGATATGGGGTGTTGGATAGCAAATCACTAAGTAACTGGATAGCAAATAAGTAAACATTTGGATAGTACATAGATATTCCCCTGTTACATTGTAGAAGCCGCTATACACTTCTGACATCTTTTTCTCATATTGTATTCCAAGGGCTGGATAGTAATTAAAAGCGAGTGCTGGATTTTATAGGTGGCGTGTTTAGACAGTAATCAAAAATTCGGTGTTGGAATGAAGGGATGTGTCTGGATAGTAATCCAAAAGCCGGTGCTGGATTGTTTATGTGGTGTGTTGCATTGTAAGGTATGTGTTATAATTGTAATCAAAAGTGTCGGCAGGGATTTTGTATATCTGGTGTGTTGTATTGTAGGGAAAAATTGGGTGCTGGATTATAAGGCTTGTGTTCGAATTGCAATCAATAAACGGGCGATTGACAGTCATAAGAATAAGTGTATATTCTATAGTATCTAAAATGTTAACATTACAGTTCCCGTACGACTCCATTTATTTCGCAACACAGTGTTAGGAATATATGGTCTCAAACTAAGTAACAGAAAAAGAAAGCAACAACCAGCAAGTTTAGAAACTTTAACAAATAATTTAATTCTCTAATATATAAAATGAAAATTAGCGAGCAACTTATAGTATTGTGAATTCAATCAAAAACAAATTATTAACGTTATATCACAATTCCGAACGTATTGAATGTTCTGGATGAATTCCACAGGTGGCACGAATGAATTCCGCTCTTGAACGTGCTAATGTACAGACAGTCTTGACTGCCTACATAATAATGGTCTTGATGTATCGCAATGATATAATCCAAAATGTCTTTTAATGAATTCACAATAATCCAAAACTAGTGTTTTAGTTCAAAATATCAATGAGCGCTTTGTAAATCCAAGGAATGAATCAAACAAAATTAAGTCCTCTCAAATATAACTGAACACAACTTAAAAGTATCCCACCACAGACTGATCATAAGGTAGAAATTAAGACCTGTAACAACAATAAACACTTTAGATCCAATACACATTTTTGACCCCATAAAACCCTTCCCATGTTATACCTAAGGGTAATGCTAGGATAGGATTTCCCATATGTACATATAGCGACGCATATTGAGGTCAACTCTAACAATGTCACTATGTAATCCCAACCTATTCCAGCCACTTCTAACAATATTATGATTTACATCCAATGTTGAACTTATTTGTGCCTACATAATATATGACCCTATAATCATCCTAGAACAGGAAAGATGGAGAGAATTGGTTGTAAAGTCAACGGTGGTGCCCCAGCGACCTCTTCGGTTAAGGGGATGATGATGATGATGATGATGATGATGATGATGATGATGATAATTATCCTCGCATGTTAACGTGTGGAACATTTAAATAAGTTTGGATCAGTTCTTAGACTATATATTCAAGTGTATTGTCCCATTGTTTTACCTGTTCTCAAGACCATGCCAACGTGTATGCGATATATACCACTGTCAAATCTTCTTCGCTTGCTTCAAATATGTTGTTTAACCCGAACTACCTAGTCTATGTGAATGCGTCTTGTGCCATCACCAAGGGAGACGTATATATAGAAGGAAGAGCGAATGTAGAAACGCAGTAGTTTTAAAGAGAGTGTTGGTGCATTGACCCGCAGTGGGAAGTTTGAGGAGAAATACAGTGAAGCCATGTGACATGGTTTACAACTCCAACAGCCCTTTTCTGGGTCAACAAAATTACTCAGAAGACAGATACCGATCTACTTTGCTTAAAATATTGTTGTTTTATGTATGCTGTGTTCTGTTGATATCTAAAACTTCATGTCACCTTTTACTTTTTCTTTCTAATGTATGCTGGTAAGTTCGAATGTAATGGTATTTTAATATCTGTAAATAGTTCCTACCTTTCCTTGTGTATAATAGCATGAATGTATATGTGTATTCCGATGTGTGTATTTCAACTCCCTTCTTTTACATCCTTTCTCCTCTCGTGTGATAGTATATCTGTATGTGTGAACGAGTGTATATAAACGCTCCTACCCGCTTCGTTGGATTGTAGGAGGGTGTGCTTGGATAATAATAACAATTAAGTCCTGGACCTTGTGGGTAGGGTGTTTGGATAGCAAACAAAAACGGATGCTGAATAATATCGGTGTTTGAATGGATTGTAATTTTTGTTTTAAAAAAGAAATGTAATATTGCATTCCCCGTACGGCTGTATAAGTATTTCAACATGGAAACGGCCTATAACAATCCCCAAATTATCATAAGATTTTTCGTTTGGCTATTTACTGAACCCCGCATGTTAAACCTATGAGTATTGTTAACATACGGATTCCAGTTAAAGTTAAATTGAATCAGAATATTAATTCCCCATTTGGCTCTCCGAACGTTTCGCTCCATAATTCTGTTACAAGCCAGGGGTCTTTGCTTGACCGAGCAGTCTCAAACCCTGGCGCGATTCCCGCTAGAAGTCATAAGTTTACCCCAAATTTCCAAAGACTTCTATACAACTTCAGTTGTAAGTTAGACAGCCAGACGTGTCCATTCTATACATAAATTTTACTCTAATCAATGTAAAACCACAGATTTCCCAACTTGCCAAATATCTATCAACCGCACGTTTGCATAGTTTCCCTTCATCAACTTTCCGTACCGTCAGCAGTTCACGCCGTAGAAACTCTACAAATATCCCCTACCACAGGGAACTGTTTTAACTACGCCACCTTAGGCCAGTCAATCCATGGTTCCAAGGCACATTACGCCAATACAACTACATCACATTTGCCACCATGGCGTCATAAACGGTATCTGCAGAGTCCCTTCTCATTTTATTCCATTGTGTAATTTACCGGTTTCCTACCGTAAATACTGCCACTGCAGTCACAACACCAAGGTACACTGCTAGATTTTATTAAGGACTACATGATTCAGGGACAGTCATGCGGTTTGTGTCTAATTCGGTATTCACTGACCATGGCATCATGGAAACTCACTAACACTTTCTCTCCGTGACGTTTGCTCCTAATAATTGGCTAATTTTTTCGGGCTAAGGAATATTTCCATTGCACCGAATTCCAATAATCAAACAAGTAAAATCGCACAAATCTAAGAATTCATTAAACGGGGCGCTATAACCAAATGCGCATCTCCAAAATTTATTACAATATAAATATTTTATTAAAAATGCATTAATGACAACATGTGTTGGATATAAGTGTTCTAGGATCAAGTACTAAACCAACCTCAAAGAGGGGTCGAATAATATTTACAGACAAGGATAAACATCGTGACAGTTTATTTTAAGATTATTTAACTAGTTTATTAAAAGATTCGGAAGTAGAATTGACTATCATCTTACTGTTTGATTTCTCCAAAGAAAAAGCTTAATTATAGTTAATTATAATTATAATTATTTAAAATTGAATATTCCTTCTTATTAATGAACATTTCACGTATCTGTGTTGAAAAAATGAGGGATGAATAGTATGACTGACGGCTGCTAAAGAATCTCACGGAACAAAAGGTTGATAAACCATTCCATCGTCCTAATGAATATAATTTCGCGTGTGCATTTCCATTATATACACTGAATACTGTTTACTTCACGAATCAAGATCGCGAACAGTCATGCTTGATGCCAGATACGGATATAAAAGCAAATTTTAATCTGCAGAATTAGTTAACAGTATTCATTGATTGCAAGGAACCTCCTTTTACTTCCTCCTTATGAATGAAATGTTAAAAATAATGATTGCCTTTGTCTCCATTCAAGTTTGTAAACAAGCAATGTATCAGGAATATCGCCTATTAAAATGAAACGACTTTGAAGCACAAAAATGTAATCAGACATATTTACATATATATATAAAACCTAATTGAATGGTTACTTGTAATTCTATGGCTACTTATGTATCATTAACCCTTTTATGCTCTTTGCAGAGATGAATATTCTTTGGTATCTCATCGTAATGAGTTCTACCTTGTAAACTCAAGATTGTAAACAAAGAAACAAAAAAACAAAAAAAGATCTATAATTTGAAAGATTAATATTGATTATTTTTGATTAAATTGAAACTGGCAGTTCCATGATATATGATTTTGATTAAAGTTATATATCACTGTTTCCAATATTTGATTCCTTAGTTGTTATTTTGTAGCATAGTTTGTTGTATAATCGCATCTAACACTAAAGTTTGGTCGCTCTCCTGTCATCCTGCCACTCTCATCCGTAATTTCGGTAGCTGTGTGTGGATGCATGAAACGCCTGCCTAAGTGACGCCCTCAGCGTCCTGTATGTGAGGACCTAAGCGTCTGGGGACCTGTTATACTATCTTATCCTCATTAGTGTCCGCAGACTGCCCATGTAAAACTGGTTAAGCTCTTGGCATGATGTCTGTACACTATGTTTCACATGCATACAGCTGGGTCCACAGCACATGATTTTGTTACTTTGTCAACCTTCATTTGTTTTGTTTGGGTAGGCTGATGCCTCTGCACTCCAACAAATTTGCGCGTAGTCTGCGAAGGACCACACTTCATGAGATAGGTGAACTTGTTCACTGCCAGGAGGGTTTAGCCATTTACTGTAATGGAAGGTTTTTTGTAAGGCTTTCCAGGTGCGGGTTCGTACGTCACCTCTGTCTTCTTGATACTGATTGTGAGATCAAAATTATCACAAGCTGAAAGGAAATGGCCCATACTCTGTTGAATATAAGACTCAGATTTGACATTCAGGGAACAGTTATAAGAAAATAGGAGATCACGAACAGTCACTTCCTGTACCTTCGTCTTGGCCTGTAGTCTCCTCAGATTAAAGAACTTGCCGCCAATACGTTATCTGATGTCGATCTCAGTGTCATCAGTTGGCATCGCAGAGAAGATCATACTGAAGGATGTCTGTTACAGTGCCCGACTCCCAGTGTACAAATTCGAGTACACTGATTTAATTTCTTGAATACAGTATAACGGATTCAATTTGTACACACGTACGTACGCACGCTTAGAAAGTGTATACACAAACAATTCCGTCTACACTCTGCGACTGTTTAAGTGTGCAGCAGGAAACACGCTTGGGAAAGTAGAACAGCAAAAATTGCCATCTTGTCCTCAAAGCACAAACTCATTAGGTTACTGTATTTAAACAAACCAAGACGCGCATAATGCATTCTAGTGTTGTAATGGCCTTATCTTTACTTTCAATAACTTGGGCCGTTATATTTCTCGCTGAGAGTTATTATAAAATTAAGCCTCATAGTTTGCATAGGCGAGTCAGAGATTTTTTTTCTCTTTAAACAACTGATATTACAAAAATTAAACTGAGATTATCAAGTGCGATAATCCTCTTAGGATTATAAGGTATATAAACTCACCAGCACGATATGTATAAATTTATCGCCTACCAAAAGCAGATGAAGGCTTTTAGAGAAAGGCATTATTTCAAAACTAATGTATCCTATTAACTGCAGGAACGGAATGATATCATTTTGCATCTTGTAATTTGATTCTGTTATTAATGTCAAATCATTTAATCCTCGATGATCATAATATTTGTTCAGTAACATCTGCATGACTATTATAACAAATAATTCCATGCTAGTACGTTATTGATATTTTTCATGAATCCAGCATTACTTAGTCTGTTCTCGGTTGCGCCCATGATATATAGTTACCATTGCCAATTAATTATGTTTCAAACTGACAGCAAAATAAACATCAAGTCATGTCTTCAATATTTTTACATTTGATTTGAGCAATCCATCCAAAGACAAAGAATCGTGTGGCTCGGCTCGTATAGAATTATTGGTGGCATTTTCAAAGCACTTTTTGCCTATTTAGAATGATTACTTTAAATGACCGCAATGCTATTTATTTATGAGTCAATATTGGAAACAGACAATGCCAAATTAACAACCTGACCCTAGCACGTGACGATGCAAAATATGTAAGATCTGAGATAACATCTATGATGTACTAAATAATAATAATAATAATAATAATAATAATAATAATAATAATAATAATAACAGAGATTGGATATACACAAGCACAGATTTTGTTCTAGACGCCGGAAAAAAAAATTGGAGTGATATGGAATTCTTTTAAATTACCTACTTTTACGAAAGAGAGATTTCAACCACTTGTGGCTTCTGCATTTTCTCACAAACAAGATTTTATCAAAGGACACAATCAGTCCAAATAAATGAAGCGGAAGGAAAGTAAAATGTCAGATTAGTATTTCAAACACTTTTCGTCTGTAAGCTTAGTCGCCGACTAATGTGGATCGCTTGTTCAGAACACTTGAATGCTTTGTTCTTCCGCCATTTTTACTTTTGCTGATAGGTTCGTAATTGTACGGAGATATATTTGAGTTGTTTCCTAAAGAACAAAGCTGGTAGGGGGTGAAAGCAAACTGGAACAGCTTGAATACCTTTTAATGGCTCAGATCTAGCAAAGAAACACTTTTAAGTATACATTTTTTATTGAATTTTTATTGTTCGCATCTACAAGTTACTGATCTTTTTCCAAAATGAATTGTTTACTTAACTGATTTCTAGGAGGTTTCGTCCCTTAGCTTGTTATTCTTTAAAGGTGTCAATCATCCCCAATGCACGCCATTTATTCCATTCGGCTAGCATATTTCAACTTTTTCACATGACGAACATAGGATATAACCAATGATACTTCCAGTAATCATGTGTTACGGCACGTGTTTGAAGACTGCTCCGGTGGCCAGAAATCCAAAATCTCTCTCTCTCTCTCTCTCTCTCTCTCTCTCTCTCTCTCTCTCTCACACACACACACACACACACACACACACACACACAAGCACGCACACATGTTTGAAGAATCTGACATACATTTTTAATGTAATGTACTGAATGCAATGCAGCTTTTATCCATAAAGCAGTATTAAAATGTTTCCCTTAAAGTTCCCAGTTTCCATGTTTCCCTTAAAGTTCCCAGTTTCCAAGAATGCTTGTAATTTTTGTCATGATGAATTATAGTATACAGTTTAAAAATGACAAATGAATTAGGGTATGTTTCAACAGTAGGCCATCGCTTCTATATTCTCCAAATCTTTAATTAATTTCCTCTAATTAATCATTAGCGATTTAATAAATTAACGATAAAAACATCAATAATCCCCGTCATCTAACTGAATTAAACACGGGACAGAATTTCATCGAAATACTCTGTGGTTTCACTTCTCTCTCTGTCTCTCTCTCTCTCTGTCTCTCTCTCTCTCTCTCTCTCTCTCTCTCTCTCATAAGTGAAAGGGAGGGAAGTCTGTATAGTGAGAGAGAAAAAGAAAACTGAACTTGCACAAAGTGACGTACAAGAACCTGTTCGTAATACCAGTCATAATGCCTGTCAAAACTATACGGTACCTTTACTGGTTAGGAGGAAGACACATACTTCAATGCTTTGTTTGTCTTTATTTCTTTCTTCCTTTTAAAACGACCGAAATTATTATTAAGGATCTGAAAACAGATCTTTTTTAAAAAAAAATATATTAAAATGTCAGAAGGTCTCTCTGCCCCCTACCCCCTCCAGCCGTTCTCTCTCACTGAGTTAGTTGGTAAGGCAGCATTCTAGTAGAACAATAAAGACAGAGATGGGCTATGAATAAATGCCTTCATGGTAAGTCTCCCCAATCCCATCAATACATCATCACTCTCGAGCCTGCATCAACCGATGATATCTCTGGACCCATGAATGAGGCAAACTATAGTCACACAAACAAATGGAAACGGGAAAGATAGAAATGGAGGAATGAAACAGTTGTACGTTCTGTAGTAATGCTAATTAAATCATAATAATGACGTAGATATAATGTAATGCATTTAAATGTTTGAAACACCTCTTGCTGGTTCCTCATTTCCCTTAGTTTACATTTCCCACTCGTTGGTCATTTGCAAAGGAGATTGCGATTACTCCCAAAAAGTAAATAAGTAATTTTGTAGAGGACACAAAGGAGAGGGTTGTGTAGAGTTGATTCATTCCATTCATTCCGTCAATACACAGTTGCTTGCAGTCAATCTTAACTGCGTTTGAAATGCAAGTATGTGTATTTGTATGTGATATAAATATATGTATAGTATGTACGCTGTATTTTTTATATACCACTCGTTGTATAAATTTTCATTGAAAGGAAACTTGGGAGGCCTTGAAAAATTTATATATCTCGTGGTATGGCATTGATACTATACATATATATTCTCTGTCTGTCTGTCTGTCTTTATATATATATATATATATATATATATATATATATATATATATATATATATATATATATATATGCCATTTACGGCCTGTTTACTCTATTTGTTGGAGATCAGATTTCAAGACCACGATTGCAAAACACGTGCGTCCAAGGTTTATGTCATTATTCTGTGCTCTTTGCTGTATTCTGGAGTTCAAGTATTATGTAATCTGAGCAGAACAAATTAGAAAACACATGCGATGAATCCAAATGTCGCCATGATTTATATCTTTCCCAAGTAAGATAATACGATTTTGAAACCAGATTCTGCCTATCGCATTGACAACTCAATAATAACTATGCTTTCTCTCTCATATTCACAAAATCTAACGATAAAAAAATCTCCGTTTATACGTGTTGTAGATTTAAATATTCACCATCTGATAGGAGGTTTAAAAATATTCTGATTTGATTCTCTCATATTCTATTTCCCTGAGTTTATAGAAAACAGAAACGAGAGGTTGAATTCCAGAAGATCTAGAGATTAAAACGAACCATAGAGACGACACGATGTGGATCAAATCGTATTACGAATTAGTATTGGCATTTAGAGTAATGTTTTTCTTTGGAGGTTTTCTATCAATCGAAAGGTAAAAATGAATATTAATGCATCGGGAAAATAAGAGCTTATTGCAATAAATCTAGTGTATGTGCCATTTGTATTTGCATCACCATTTTAAGGATTTATTAGATTTTTGTGATTACTTGTTTAATTTTGGGAAATCGGTGTTGGGGAAATATTCTTCAGCCCATGCAACTAGCCAGTTTCTAGGAACAAACGTCACATAATGCAGTGTTAATGAGATTTCATGATATCGTAATTCAGTTTCGTTTTGATTTCAGGTCAGAGTCGCATTAAGTGGGCATGTCGCCAAGTAGTTAATCTTAAAATCTAACTGTGTTGATCGATTGTGTATTTCCATGTGACAGAGGCTAATACTTTGTACAATGGAATAATGGAAGTGATTGTTAAACGACTTTTACTGTTGCTTTGATGGTACATGTGTTGTAGAGTTACAGGCGAAAGGAGACTTACAATCACAATTTGGGATTGAGTAGGAAAAATAGTTTCATGTATTTTGGTGTTTGGGCTGTATTTATATTTTCGCGGCGTTAAATACTGGCGCTACGGTACGGAAATGTGATAAGGAGAACCATGTAGTTGTGAGGTTGCTATGGAATTGTGAAGTTGTGATGTAAATGTGTAGTTGTGATATTTGAAGTCATTCATTGATTAGAGGAAATTTATTTCTAGTCTGGGTGCGTTAGAATTTCCAGTATACAACAGTTGTTGTCGAGAAGTCCGTATAAATAAGGGGAAAACAAGTGACTTCTAGCAGAATTCACTCAAGGGTTGGATTTGCTCGGTAAAGAGACCCCTTTGGTTTATTACATTATTTCTGCTGGTACACAAAATCTCATAATTAAATAAATATATATCGGATGTAAAATAATAATAAATAACGAGACACACAAGATTGACAGTATTTTAGAAGACCATTAATTGCTTTATTAATAAAAGGTTCCATTTAACTTCAACTAATGAATCATGCCTATCCATATATTTGAAGTGAAGTGTATACTTTCTGGTTTCGAATCATGATTCATTATGATGAGCAGAAAGCATATTGGCAGCTTCAGTTGATGACATTAGCCCTAGAACTGCCTGAATATTTCAGGATACCTATAGGCATACAACGGAAATTTCTGACTTTCATGTTGGCATACAACAGAAGTTTCGCGATATCTAACTTACATGTAGGCATACAACAGAATTTCGCGATAGCTGACGTTCATGTTGGCATACCATGGAATTTTCAAGATATCTGACTTACATGTAGGGATACAACTGGATTTTCAATATATCTGACGTTCATGTAGGCATACACGATATCTGACTTACATGTAGGAATATAATTGAAATTTCAATATATCTGTCGTAAATATTCAACTTTTTGAAAAAAATCTGAATTTTTCCCCTTATTCTGAGGTAGACATTCTGGATTATATAATTTTTATTTATAGCTCCAAAAGCAAGTGAAAAACATATACAGTAAATTAAGCCACAAAATCCAAATTACAAAACATAATAAATCATTTTAACTTTCAACATTTTCATCTAAATCAATGAACAAGCTGCCTTTAAAAGTGATAAAGTGGAAACTGATATCAAGGAGATGAAACTGGAGAATTGCCAGCAACAGCTTTCTGCATAATTTGGGGTCTTGATACTAACACTATATCGATTGTGTCTCATAAATAAGGTTATTGACAAATGCTAATGACACAATATAGGTTCGATTTTACAAGTCAAAAACTGAGTTAAGAAACCCAGAGAGAACTGAAATATCGAATAACGGTATTTGGGTATTTCAGCTGCAAAATTATTGAAATAGTTGAGAAAACCAAGTTTGTAGTCTCCATCGCACAATATTAAGAATGATCAGAAAATAATAAATTAAAATACAACATTTATGTGGTATTAATATTCATATCTGTGGTGGCGCTTGATCTTAATAGTAAGCGAAATTACATGACATGCTTTTAATCGCCCTATCGGGGTCACATCAGGGAGTCCATGCTAGGCTAACACAAACGGCTCAAAGGCAACCGCTACGTAGTTTTGGCGCTCTGACTAAAGAGTCAGTTTCAGAGAGAATTAATCAAGAACAAACACGTCTTGTACAAACACATAAACGGTCAAGTAGGAACAAAGATGGCCACCACGAGCTGTGTGGTCACCCATACTGACTGAGTACATGTATATAAGCTACAACTAAACAAGGCTTCCCACTGTGTCCCGACATCTTGCTTCTGTCGAACTGAAAAATAACCGGTTTTATTTTAGTCATACCAATAACCAACCTATGCAGACAATAAATAAATTTGCCAAAAGCGTCAGAGCAATTCTCGAAGTGCTGAGTCCTTGTCAGGGTGTAGACAAACCACGGAACAAATATGCACGTGAATATCTAGAGGTCTTCCTCACAGCACCCTCAATAGCGTTTTAGTTTAATTCATAAATCAATAGTTTTACTCTCAATATTTATTAGAAACGGATCTCAAATCATTTTCTTTTTAGAATAAAATCCAAAAGTGAACTATCGCGTTTCTTTCTGAACATTGCTAGCAAAACAATACATTGGATACACGTGTAACAAGAAACAGTATTTGGTCAATACAACAAATTGGATACACGTGTAACAAGAAACAGTATTTGGTTAAAACAACACATTGGATACACGTGTAACAAGAAACAGTATTCGGTCAAAACAACACATTGGATACACGTGTAACAAGAAACAGTATTTGGTCAAAACAACACATTGGATACACGTGTAACAAGAAACAGTATTTGGTCAAAACAACACATTGGATACACGTGTAACAAGAAACAGTATTTGGTCAAAACAACACATTGGATACACGTGTAACAAGAAACAGTATTTGGTCAAAACAACACATTGGATACACGTGTAACAAGAAACAGTATTTGGTCAAAACAACACATTGGATACACGTGTAACAAGAAACAGTATTTGGTCAAAACAACACATTGGATACACGTGTAACAAGAAACAGTATTTGGTCAAAACAACACATTGGATACACGTGTAACAAGAAACAGTATTTGGTCAAAACAACACATTGGATACACCTATAACAAGAAACAAACATTTAGTCAAAGATACCAAGAGAACTTTGACCTTTGGATAAATATTTTGTCTAAAAACAACCTCAAAGATGGGTCAAACAAAATTTACAGGCGGTGAGAAACATCTTGACTACTTATAATAATGTTAAGGCTGTTCACATAGTGTGTGAATGATACTATAAAGTACTATGAACTATCAAGGATTTGCTTGACTACTATGTAATAATGAGACTTGATAATAGCCTTGTAACAAACAAGAGTACGACGATTAACGGCTGCTGAAGTATCATACGGATCAAAGGGAAGACAATTCATTGTATGGGTGGGATGGATCTAATTTGTATTTCCATTACAAGTATTGAATGTTTATATTACGAATCACCGTATTGTTAAGAAGAAAATTCAATCTTCAAAAGTTTTTATGGTAACTGTATTCATTAAGTCTAGGAAATTAGAGTTTCTTTCATCATCATTAATAAGTCTCGAAAATATTGACATTATTTTTATTTAAATTTGTTAACAAAGAAATGACGAGGGATATTCAGGAGGCGAATGAAGGTACTTTAAAGTAAGAAGATGCAATTAGGCACGCATTGTTATATTAATAGAAGTCAGTTCTGTGGTTAACAGTAATTTGATACCTACGCATGTAAAACTGCCCCGATTAAGGTCTTGGTAGAGATGAATATGTATTTTCCCTCTTCATAATGAATTATGTCACGATTGTGACATGATTATAAAAGAATGTAAATACTGAAACCATAGAAATAGAACTATGTAATTTGAAAGATTAATATTGTATTTTGATTAAAACTGGCGCTTATTAATGTAGCTCAGCTTGGTATTTCTATATTTTTTTTTTTTTTTAGCATTTTGATCAAATTGCTTATAACTGGGTCCTATGTCAATCACTAGAGGTTTATGTTCTAACAAATTTTTGTCGCATGATTACTTTGGATGTTAATGTACCAAAGCATGTCTGCGAAAAGACTTTTAAGAAACGGATACCTATCCATGAATGAAATTAAAGAAAAACCCCAAATACCCACATGTTAGCAACTGCCTTGTCAGCATATGATGTAGGGAAAATATTCTACAGGTAACTTTATTACTTTAAACTTGCAACGTCGTGCAATTACACACACATACTTTTACGTTCTAACGTACGTACGTTATTACATACATACATACATATTGTTACGTATAGGCTCGTTCAAAAGTAACAAAAGAAAAGAGTGAAACCAACAAGCTTTGTAAGTTTTAACAAAAATAATTTATTTCCCTAGAAAACATGGTGAAACGGTGAAAATAGAAAATAGGACTTACAGTTTGTGAAGACAATCCAAACATTTATCCTAGTCCTGAAAGAATACAAGTCCTATCGCTAAATAGTTTTAACTGAATCCAGGTTCGAATCTTGATGACGTTCCAAGATGGAGGATGATGACGTCAGGTGAAGTCTTTATACGAATGTCGAAAGTTCTACGTTGAACCGAAACTTGTAATGTTTCAATTTAGAATAAATTTCCATCGAATGTCTTTGTCACTTGTATAGTTCTCCAGGGAATAAATTATTATTTTCTAAAAAATAGATACGTATATGTTTGTAAAAACGGTATACCATATAGCCAGGCCAAAAGATACCGACGCATTATTTCAGATGATTGTCAATTACAAAATTCGTTGAATGATTTAAAAGCATA
>JAECUM010023460.1:0-18524 GCA_016617855.1 Megalonaias nervosa
GGATTCGAATGCTCCTCAGCGTGAATTTGTACGTGAACAATTACAAGTAATTCCTGAAGACACACAATTACCACCGCGTTCACTTTTGTAAACTGGCACCCCGACGTCGATTGCATTCAAGACAGGTCAGCATCACAATTTCGCGCGTGTGACCAAGACTGCTATTAATTCTGTCTACGGTGAACTGTCTTGGATTATTACTCAAATATTCCCATAGCATATTACAGTTACAACTTGCACAATGATTATTCTGTCGTTTTTTTAGTGTCATAATTAATTCAGCGTCGATATCAAAGTCGCGATTATTTTTTTGTCACATTGCTATAACCAAATAATTGTTTTATTATTACGCCAACACCTTCTGTGTCGTCGCTAGCAGTTTGATTATTATTTTCTGTAAAATTCATAATAACCCTGTGCAGTTGAGATATTCTTCTGACTCGAGATACTGCGAGATAAACTAAATTTGACCATTCGATTCTATCATCGACAATCCAGATATTTGTATTAGTAATAGTTAGTCCTTGTGACGAATGAATCGTTATGGCATATCCTAATTTCCACGGAGTTTTATCCATGATCAACGCGCTCTCAACAACATCAACACCAACCAAAACAATATCATTTAACACAAGATTTTGTTTTTCATTTGTTCCTGGAATTTCAACTTCAATATTCTGTTGTCGTGTATCTGCTGGGCGATAACACAATGGTACAGGTAGATTTAAAAAATTTTCTTTATGTAACAGAAATAATTTCTCTTGCAATTCATCACGAATTATTTTTCTACTTGCAACTATTAAATCGTTTGGTCTCCATAAATTCCAAAAATCATTCACAGGAGTTTCCAGAATTATTTCACGCATTATATCGCATTGTATTCTATTTGGCTGTAGTCTGATTAATCTTTTAAATTCTTTCAGAGGTTCATCAGTAGCTTTATGATCATCGGTTATCTCCTCATAATAATCCACAAACGTTTTTAACCACTCGTGCGGAGACTGCCCAACAAAAGATTGCGGCTGACCATGATCGTCGCACATTATCACAGCAGTATTTTTTTGTCAGTAGCCAATCAAGATATATTTTTAATGTTTCTAACGATACTGTACAAATTTCATCCCAGATGATAATTGGGGTATATATTTTTCACCCTTTCGCTCAGGTGTCCATGTATCCCCGCACCATCTGAAGAAACTATGATAAGTTTGAGATTTTACTCCTCGTTCATTTATTTCTCTGGCTAGTCTATTGTAGGTGTCAGCACAATCAAACTCCGACGAAATAATTCAATGGCACGTGTTGTTTTTCCAGAACCTCCAGGTCCATTGAGATAAACGGTTTTATGTCTGTCCACAGGATCAAACACAGATGGTGCCGATGATTTTAATATTTGATTGTCATTGCTGTAATATATTTCCCTGATTTCAAAGTCTGCAGATTCGGAATAGTCAAGTATATTTTCTTTTTTTATTCTCCATGACCCCCTTTCACCATTACCGAGTAGCGGTTTTAGTAAATCTAAATATTTTTTATTTATATAAAATGAATCCGTGGCAACTCTAACCGCGTAACGAGGGAATCTATTTATCATCGATAATAAATTTATGGAAACGTAAGCGAGCATAGAAGATCTTAAATGAGTAAACTGAGGTGACTCACCATCAGTATAGCTCACGATTGTACCTAATTTAGACCCGTCTGATAAGTAAGCATTACTCCGACTTATAAATGTGTTTTTTTTTTCCGTTGTATCAGCAATTATAAAATCGAGTTCAGCATCATCCATAATTAATCTTGTACACATTCGTTTATGATCATATGATCCTCCTTGAGTAAACTTACCAATTATTTTCCTACCAAGATCTTTTGCAATTTTATTTTCATAATCAATCATATCAGGATTTTCATCCGGGGAATAATTCTTTTGTTGTGGTAATCAAACTTGTTTCTGCGGACGATACGATATAATGGCTTCGTTTACTTTCAACGACACTAAAATTCCAGTATCAAGCAAATATCGAAATAGTACTATTGGAGCCCAATATTTTTCTGAGAAATGTCTTCAAAACCAAACATAAATAATCGGATGCAGATCACCGCAAAACTCGAATGACTCTATACAAGCAAATCCAGTTAAGTCAAAATTTTGTAAGAGTCCGTTTATCGCAACTCTGGTCATCTCGTGTGTGGGATGTCCGAATCTTTTAAAGTATTTAGAACATTCTCCGTATCCAAGAGAACTTCCAGGATAACACGCTACCATATCAACCGATATAATATCGCTATAATCGTATTTTGTATTCCACAATCCGCCATGTCCGTATTCGATACAGCTGCGCTGGATGTCTTCAAGAAATTCTAATTGTGTCGGTTTCCATGAATTTTTCTCTTGAGCAAAGTGAGCCGCAACTGATGGAACTGTAAAACAATGATTCAGTAATCGTCCAACTTCGACATTATCAGAATTTTATTTCAATGCAAGATTTTTCTTTTTTTTCATGGAGAGACTCTTCACGATAAATTTCTCCTTTAGGCCTTACAAACTGATGGTAATACGAATCTGAACTTTGAAATAACCAAACAGATACAGGGTCACTCTTACTAATATTTCTGATAGCGTCGAATATATAATCGCTGTAAAATTTAACTGTTCTATCTCGTGGAAATATTGTTACTGCCACAATCCGTGCATGTGCATTATGATCAATGATCGTTATAGGAGTTCCATTTTTTGTATATTTCGGTCTGTATAAAATCTCTCCGGTTAGTGTTTTTACCGTAATCGGAAATCTTAATTTCTTTTCTAGTTTAGCAACGTCGCTGAAAGATGCTCCGGTATCCTTAAATGCTGCTGTTGCCCACGCATTTATTTTTATACGTCTTAGATCTGTTAAACCGTTTCCGCGTATTGCTTTTGGGAAATGTTGAATAACTCGCTCAGCTATACAGTTTAGTCCCCTTGACGAAGTCAAGGACATAGTCACGGACTCTCTCAAGGAAAATTTCATTGGTTTGAAATTATTAACGCTAGGTTTATCATTTAACGGGTATATCGCATAAACAACTGCAATTATAGGGTACGCTCGTTCATAATACGGTTTATCAATTCCAGTCAATGTTCCTGGTTTGGATTTTTATTTAATATAACTATTATTTCCAGTATGAAGTCGTACAGGGTCAAGTTTATCACGGATAATCCAAGTGTTGTCATCTGTCTGCACAATAAATTTTACCAGAATAATATATCGCTGATTGTCGAGATAGTTGATAATATTTCTTCCACGTTCGTCATGCATTCTAACATCAATAGTATTCATGATCCTGAATGTTGATCAAGTATGATACGATCAGTTATATTGCATTTATCAAAGCTAGATCTTGCATCGAAAAATTAAATTTAGATTTTGGTAGTTTGTCAAGATCGAATCTTGCTCTGGAAGGTTCAATTGCGGATAATCTCTCAAATTCCTCCATGCTATAATTAAGGCAAATATATGTTTTATTAAACTTTAATTATATATATATAATGATACAAGCAAATAACAAATGCAAGTGGTTAATGATAGGATTTCTCTTCTTTGTAATAAATCATGCGTAAATGAATTCTGTGGTATTCACATGCAAAACTTTCGCAGAAGGAGTCTAGGACCGAAACCGTGTCTACGATGCAATGTTGGTGTACAAGGAAAAACTCAGATATGCGTACAGTGTGGTGGTAAACGATAGAGAGAATTAAAACGATATTATGATAAGAAATCGTCAGGTGAATATCCCACAAAAACTGCCGAAGACTATCTCGCCAGGTTTCAAAATAATCATTTAGACAAATAATATTACTATATAAATGAAGCAAAATGAATTTGTGAAACATCACATCATTAAAAATTATGAAGCGTCTCGTGATGGTGTCATCAGAAACTGCAGATTAAAAAGATCAGTCGGTTTTATTACTAATACTGTGTATATCATGTTTAGTGCTGGAAAAGAGAAATATCACACAGATAGATTCGTATTTGAATGTTTTCATGGGGTCATCGAAGATGGACTTGTAATCGATCATATTAATTCAGACCCGAAAGATAGTTATTTAGGAAATTTACGAATTGTCACAGAGTCAGAATTGTAAGATAGGAAATGCTGTTTATAATGATAAGTCTCCAAGGTCGGTTATATCCACAAATACAGAGACAGATAAAGAAATAATTTTCCAATCGGTATATGCGGCTGGAAAATATTTTCACATTGTCTCACCTTCAGTAAAACGTGTTGCAGAAAAAATAACCAAATCAGCATTTTCAAAAAAATTCAAACAGAAGATCAAATATCGGTATATACAATGAAGAGAGATAATTCTTTCATAACTGATAAAGTAATCAAGCAGTTGTCACCCTTTTGTTATTTCGTACATGACCACACAGTTGTAATATTGTGTCTAATCCATCAAACATTGAAGTCTGAAAAATCTGCATATTTCATATGATCAATCACAAAAATCTCAATTCCCTTGACGTTGTCAAGGATTTTATTCTTGGACGTTGTCAAGATGATATTGAATTCCGTAATAAAATCACAACGATCCGCGCTATAGTAGATTTTACATAAGCCGTGTGTGCGATAGTCATTAACGATTTTATTTTGTTTAGACTGTAGCATGCGGATAGATTTGGAACATATCGATCCATGCATCATTGCTAGATAGTTCTGCCCTGATGAAGTCAAGGGTTGATAATACAGTATTTTCAACCAGAGCAGAAATGGCTAAAATGTGTAAAATTGCAGATTTCGCGATTTATTTTATATTTTATTCAGAAATCTGGTAATATACTAATCGATTATAGGAATTTCCCATCCGTGACATCGTCACGGGATACTTGCAAATACGAGTCGAGAAAGATATGGGTTACATAATTGAATTCACGTGTGCAACAGTGCAAATAGTTATATCTTTAATTTAACTGTGTATTTGTAGAGCTCCGATAGCCGTGGGGTTAAGGCGTTTGCGTGCGGAGCCACTGTCTAAACTCTCTGCGTGTTCCAGTCTCCAAAAATGCTAAAGATATATTATCTTGCATTCGGCGACAGATGCTATTATAGTGATATAAAGTATTATAGTATTATGCTATTCGGGGGCGCCTGCGGGCAGTTGATGATGAGATATGAGATTGTAAAAAATAACTAAATCCAGGTGTATAACTCGCCTGGCACCCCTGAACCTGAAAGCGCCCGGGGTTCACTTAGGGGGTGTTTCCAACAATTACATATCCGACGTCATCATCCTGCTCGTCAGGTACTTCCTTTTGCACTTTTATTCTGTTTCAGAAATATATTTTATATTTATCTGATTCAGAAATATTTTTACCTTTATTATTATATTAATTCTGGTTCGGAAATATTTTTATTATAATAAAATTTCATTTTTTATGAAATTCAGTCAGATTTTCTAAATTTGATGGGTAAGTTACCCAACAACATTGTGACTTTGATCAGATTTTCTAAATTTGATAGGTAAGTTACCGAACAACATTGTGATTTTGATCAGATTTTCTAAATATTTTTATTTTATTAAGAAATATTTTATGAAATTCAGTCAGATTTTCCAAAATATTTTTACTTTTATTATTATATTACTTCTGATTGAGAAATATTTTTACTTTTATTATTATATTAATTCTGATTGAGAAATATTTTAACTTTTATTATTATATTAATTCTGATTGAGAAATATTTTTACTTTTATTATTATATTAATTCTGATTCAAAAATATTTTTATTCTAATAAAATTTTATTTTTTATGAAATTCGGTCAAATTTTTTAAATTTGATAGGTAAGTTACCCAACAAAATTGTGACTTTGATCAGATTCTCTATATTTGACGGGTAATATACCCAATAACATTGTGACTTTGATCAGATTTTTCTAAATTTGATGGGTAAGTTACAAAACAAAATTGTGATTTTGATCAGATCTTCTAAAATATTTTTATTTTTATTAAGAAATATTTTTATTATAAAATTTTATTTTTTTATGAAATTCAGTCAGATTTTCTAAATTTGACAGGTAAAATACCCAACAAAATTGTGAATTCAGTCAAATTTTCTAAATTTGACGGGTAATATACCAATCAATATTGTGAATTCAGTCAGATTTTCTGAATTTGACGGGTAATATACCCATCAAAATTGCGAATTCAGTCAGATTTTCTAAAATATTTTTATTTTTATTAAGAAATATATTTTTATTTAGACAAATATTTATTGTATAATGAATCATGAAAATATTAATGCTATTATTGCTGCTATTAAGCAATTACAACACAGTGGTATAAAAATATCTGATGAGCTTGATCCTGAAAAAATTATGAGTGATTTTGAATCATTACAATTTCGAAAGTCCAAATTTAGGTATACGCTGCCCTCCGATTATAGATTCATAAAGTTGATCCAGCAGGCGATATTACAATCACTGGCAGCAATCACGGATACGCAAGTGAAATTATTTGTTCCTCTTTCACGTTCAATCGAAAAGGTTAGGTCAAAATTATCTCACGAACACGAAACGAAAAGAATTGTACACGCTCGTATAAAACAGTTGAGAGATATTATGTCGATGATGGAGTCATTGAACGAAGTTGCGGAGGAATTACTGGCTAAAGATAAGTCAGAGTGTGACTCTACTCATAATAGTGAAAGTGACTGTAGTGACGTTGACAACGAAACCAATAGTGTCACCTGTAACGTTGTTACTGACTCTTCTACCTAGCGTTTTTATGATTGCGGAATCGCCTATAATTATATATTTATTATGAAAATAGCGGCGATTCCGCAACGATGGTAGAGGCCGTGGATTGACCAGATAACCGTTCTATCCATGACTTATTGAACCAGTTAGTCCAGAAGGATAATTCATTTCTGACCCTCATAAAATCATGGGTAAAAAATATTTTATCCTTGACTTAGTCCTTGACAATGTCAAGGGATATTTCTTTTTTGCTTGGTGTTTTCTACGAACGCACATACAGATTTATATTTAGTATCTCTGACCTAAGGTCCAACAAGTGGCCAATCTGGTCAGTAAGTTTGAAATATATCCGCGATAAGAGTGGATTATGACATTTTACATAAACAACATTGATTGGTTCTGATACAATCAAATAGCCTGGTGGCACCTGAGGTGTAAATGAATACAGAATGTATCCTTGCTGGAATTGATTTGATTTTTCAGCGTCAACTTGATAACTACCATCATTGACATCACACACTAGATTGACAGCGATCGTGGATGTGATATTAACCATTCCTGTCGAAATATGACGACCTTCGTTGTACGGATTATTATTGTATCGGAAAATACTGATTTTTTTTAGTTCATTATTATCAAATCCTGGAAATATAAATGTTTGTAATTGTTCTTCTGTTATATTAAAATGCTTAATAACTTGCAGTGGTCCTAGAGTATTAAAATAAAATAACATTTCATTATTAGCGCTATAAAGATATTCCGCGATTGTATTTAAGATTATTATTGTTTCGATGATTTGTTGTTTTATGTCATCGCTACAGTAAGTGATAATACTTGAAAATAAATTTTTTAGATTATTGAGAAATTTTTGTATGTTCAGACTTGATATCATCCGAGTAAGATTTCAAAAATTTTACATTAACAGGTAATCCTTCATTGAATTCAATATTAAGAAATACTGTTGCTGTGCCATGTTCTTCTTTTTTTATATATTTTGTCGATTAAAACCAGGCCAGTTTTTTCATCGGTATACTGTCGTCTACGTTCTTCAAAACTAAAACGTTTTGAATAATCTACCTCCGTTATAAAAAAAAATTCATCTCGACGTGGTTCAACGTGACCAGAATAAACCGGCGAGATTTCTGGCCATCCTAGTACTGATCTGATCGAATCCGGCGACAATATTTCAATGACCGATGACAGCGTTGGCTCGTGGACGGTAATGGCAATCTTTGATTCTTTTCCTGTAATAGATTTAATTCTGCGCTGGAATTCTTCATTGATCTGTTCGATTTGATAATTGCCCGTTGGAATACTGACTACTTGCCAATCTGGAGTTTCATCGGGTTTATTTTTATTTGCAAATACTAATGAATTATTCGGCGGAAGACCACCAAACGATTTTGACCTGATATTTGGCCAGCTATAATAAACCCATAATTGCGCTAGCGCTATTTCTTTTGCTGGAATTGCAGTTCGAAAATTCATAATGAATTCAGGATTAGTTGAACTGGTTGATATAATTGTGGTTCTTACCGGAGCAGTATTAGTGACGATTTGCTGTAATAATTCCTGTGATGTCATTATCATACTATTATTATTCTAAACCCCTGATTACATCAACAGTGACTTCGTCACGGTCGTCAAATACTTCATTGTAGATATTTACCATCGCGCTGAATTCTTCATCGGATATTCTACCATCATTGAACGACGACGAGATCAGCGATGATAGTTTGGAATATGCTGTTGTTGCTATATGTAATTTTACCGTATCCTTGTGTAATTTTGTGTTTGTGCATGTATCTATCTTCTTTGCAATAATATTAAAAATACCCGCAATAGTTGTTGAGGATGAAACGATAATCATTACAACCATCTGCATCCGATTATTTATGTTTGGTTTGGAAGACATTTCTCAGAAAAATATTGGGTTCCAATAGTACTATTACGATATTTGCCTGATACAGGAATTTTAGTGTCGTTGAAAGTAAACGAAGTCATTATATCATATCGTCCGCAGAAACAAGTTTGATTACCACAACAAAAGAATTATTCTCCGGATGAAAATCCTGATATGATTGATTATGAAAATAAAATTGCAAAAGATCTTGGTAGGAAAATAATTGGTAAGTTTACTCAAGGAGGATCATATGATCATAAACGAATGTATACAAAATTAATTATGTGAATGATTTTTGGAATTTATGGAGACCAAATGATTTAATAGTTGCGAGTAGAAAATAATTCGTGATGAATTGCAAGAGAAATTATTTCTGTTACATAAAGAAAATTTTCAAATCTGCCTGTACCATTGTGTTATCGCCTAGCAGATACTCGACAACAGAATATTGAAGTTGAAATTCCAGGAACAAATGAAAAACAAAATCTTGTGTTAAATGATATTGTTTTGGTTGGTGTTGATGTTGTTGAGAGCGCGTTGATCATGGATAAAACTCCGTGGAAATTAGGATATGCCATAACGATTCATTCGTCACAAGGACTAACTATTACTAATACAAATATCTGGATTGTCGATGATAGAATCGAATGGTCAAATTTAGTTTATCTCGCAGTATCTCGAGTCAGAAGAATATCTCAACTGCACAGGGTTATTATGAATTTTACAGAAAATAATAATCAAACTGCTAGCGACGACACAGAAGGTGTTGGCGTAATAATAAAACAATTATTTGGTTATAGCAATGTGACAAAAAAATAATCGCGACTTTGATATCGACGCTGAATTAATTATGACACTAAAAAAACGACAGAATAATCATTGTGCAAGTTGTAACTGTAATATGCTATGGGAATATTTGAGTAATAATCCAAGACAGTTCACCGTAGACAGAATTAATAGCAGTCTTGGTCACACGCGCGAAATTGTGATGCTGACCTGTCTTGAATGCAATCGACGTCGGGGTGCCAGTTTACAAAAGTGAACGCGGTGGTAATTGTGTGTCTTCAGGAATTACTTGTAATTGTTCACGTACAAATTCACGCTGAGGAGCATTCGAATCCAGTCTGTAGATTGCAGTTCTACCCGTGGATCTAACCAAGCTAGAAATTGTATGTGTAGTCACACTCCAGATAGGATCAGTTGCTCTTTTTTTAACCCCTTCATGTTCACCGGGTTCATATAAATATCTGACAGTCACATTACCTAACACTGGCTGTTTTGAAAAGTCACGTCGTTGTCCGTAGCCATCGCTACGGGGTATATGTTTCTTTGTAATTGCAACGGTGGGTTTCCTAGGAGTTGCACGAGTAATTTCATTATTGAACGCAGCTATCACACTTGGTAACCTTGCAACCCATTTACGATATCTCATGTCGCTCTGAATTATTTCCTCATGTCGCTCTGAATTATTGATATCGAAATAACCGCTCAGCGAGTGTTCGATTAAATCGTTCAACTATTGCCTGATCACGATGAATTGCGGTTTGTCCTCGTCTGATTTTGACATTATGGTGCTTCATCAGCGATGATACTGTACCAAGAAATTCTTTGCCAGGATCAACTTGGAGCAACTGTGGCCATCGCAAAGGTCCTCGTTGATAAATTCGTTCAAACGCAGATGCAACTTCAGATGCTGTTTTAGTTGATAATGGTTCTGCTTCTTTATATCTACTTGCAACGTCAACGACAGTTAACGCGTATTTGTATATGCGTGATTGACGTCCACGTGTTTTAATAGTATCATGGGGTAAAAACAAAATATCTGCTTGATGAACTTCGTTGGGAACGTTGACATCAAAATACGCGTACTAAATTTTTTTAGGTGGACGTAGATAGATTTGCCATATTGCCTATCGTGCTAACCACGCTGCAGCAACAGCACGTGAGACTTTTGCTGCTTCAGCAAGTTTACTAATCGCTGCTCTGCCCTTCCAATATCCTCTTGGGCTATAATAAACAGATTCCATTATAATAGTTATATAATTAATTACCAGCCCCTAGCATTATTTTACCCTTCATAGGAGATTTCACTAGAAAACTAGCAAATTTCTTTCTGAGAGATTTATCAGGTATAGAATTTAAAGCCTGAATCAATTTCACATCTGCGAGATGTCGTTGTTGTAAATCTTTGTTTTTATACGCAACATCATGAACGTGACACGCTTGATCAATCTTATTTATTGGATACTCTCCTGATCTTGGTTGATCTCGTTCGTCAAGTCGGATATCAAGTCGAGTTCCAGGACCACAATAATTGTATCCGGGTAGAGGTTTTTCTCCGGGATACTTCGCCCATGGAACTCTTGGTAATTTTCCCAACAAAGCAGCGATATCACCTACTGTCTTTGTGCTAGGCGAAATAAATTTGCATTTTTTTGTGCCACACTTTTCACACTTACCTGTCAGTGCGCGTTTTTTATTTTTTGTTATTATTGTTGTTAATCCATTGGTGGGGGTGGGTGCCTTGCATCGAACACAATATAGATTCATATTATTTATTATTATGGATATAATTGACTTTTCGGCGACACGAAAACAGGACCCAGTCAAGCATCACCCAGCGCTACCGAATTCTATCAGGATGATAATAATAGGTCCATCTGGATCAGGCAAAACACAATTATTGGTTAATTTAATAATGAGATGGCTCAAATGGGATAAGTTATATTTAGTAGCACCATCTGTAGATGATCAGCGGTGTTATGAAGTACTTAAAGATTTTAATGAAAATGCAAGGTTGCTGGATGAAGACGGTAATGATATTATTGATTTTATTACTAGTATTGATGAAGCGCCATCTGTAGATGACCTTGATGGACTTATTAATAATTTAGTAGTGTACGATGATATTATGCTGGACAAACAATCAAATATAGCTCGGATATTTTCTCGAGGTAGACACAATAATACCGACGTGATTTATGTTATCCAGCGGTATACGCAAATACCTAAAGTAATCAGAGACAACTGTAATATTTTAGTTGTGTTTAACAGAGTTGATAATCATACGCTGCAAAATATTTATAGATATGATTAAGTTCAAAAACTTTTTTTCAAAAGCACAAGCTATCCTGTTTGGTTTTATAACAATAAATATACATGATCCTAGGTCAAGATATCGTAACGGACTTGAAAAAATATTTGGTTAATTACAGCAGCAGAGAGGGTGGACTGACAAAAATTACGAGCACGAGCACATAAACGAACACGCATAGCATTTGCAAACACATGTGTCACGAACGAGTAACAGCGTAAATAACCCACGTGGAGAGAATCTCAATTCGGTTAGAGGTTCTGGTTTAGCGTTATTGACCCTATATTTTTTGCCTTATTTAGTATGATTTTCATGTTTGATATGTTTGGTTCGAACTCTAATTTGTAGGATCCACCTTCTCTGCTGCTTGTGTTATTTGAAAGAGGTGTATTTTAAGTGGAGCATTTAAGTACGGTTAACACATATTTTTCTTTCTGACATTTAGTCTCTCTGGGAAAATCCTAAGAGTGAGATACGGGATAAATTTTTAAAACTTGATTGGAAATTTTATTTTGAAGTGTCTGATAGGATAACACAAGGAGAGCCAAAATTGGTCACTTTCTTGTATCACAAGTTGCCTGACTTACTATATCGAACATTACGTGATTATTGCTTAGGGATTAAGTTATGATCAACTTCTTTCCATGCAAATTCCGGGAATCTAGTCGTATTCAAAAACACGATAATAATACATTTAGAAATTACCAACTGCAACGTAGATTGACATTGCATGTTCTTGTAGATACGCATAAGAGCATACAAACCTTATATTCTTGTGGACAAGAAAATACGCACATAACAATCTAATTCTGATTTTGTGTTTGTTATGAGACACGAATTTAGTGCTGCAGCGGTGTGTCAGCGTGCCATTTCTGCCTATCAGGTGTCGTTTTTTGTATGTCCTTCAGGTACATATGTCTCTAAAGGCTGAAATTTCTTCCAAGAATTATTTACGCGGAGCAGTGAAGCTTTGATTAACAAAAAAGTGTTGATAATGAAGACATGTGCAGATAACGTACGTTAAAACATAAATACTTACTTATGCGTCCCCAAAACCAAAAATCATGATACAAATGTGCACCAACATGACATTACAACAATGGACATGTAGGGTATAGAACAGGAGTGATGCTTCACAATTCCGAGATGGACCAATACTCTTAAAATACCGTAGATGATAGCTCCAGTTTGGGCTTTTTAATATATTAATATATATCTTCAAAAGTGCATGTATATTATATAGATTGTAATATAACCAAGTTAGAGTAATTTAGAAAGAAAAAACTTTTCTTGAACAGTTAACTAATTCTAAAACATAACTTTTTCTAAATCTATTAACAAATAATCCTTTGGATTCTATAACTTTTAAAGTTAGTTTGAAGAAAGAGATGACCTCATAACAAGATGATAAGGTCATTATTATTATTATTAAACATGTTAGGTGTTCTGAAGAGTACTAAAACTAAAAAAATACTTCACGTGAGAATAATAGCAAGTAGCTTGAACTCTGGACTATTGACATCAACTGGATCACCAGACAATTGCCAATTATTTCATGTGTTTATACCATTTATATCAACTGTGGGGGGGGGTTCTAGTACATTTCAAAGATTATTTGAATTTTTGAATTAATAGTTGACTTCTGTGATTGGGTTGGAAGGCCCAAAACTTCAATTGTTGTTAAAAGCCGCAATGATGTATGGTATGCAATGAAAAAGTTGATGCTAGCTTATCAACGCTAACAGTACGTCGCTACTCAAGACACAAATAAAGTCACACATTGCTTCAGTCCACAAGACGTTGATGTCTACATAATTGAATTACTTTCGTACAAATGTTACAAATATTATATTAATATGAGAAATTATTTAGACTTTATGGCGAGTCATTTTCTCTGTAACATAATAATCAATAATGTGCTAACGTGTATACATAACCTATTTATTTCATGATCTATTTCTGGAATATATTCCTATATTGTATACATGGTTATTCAGTCCTTTCAAAATATCATAATGGGAACAAGCGTTGCTGATATGGAGGTTTTGAAAAAGTATTGAAAGTAATACCCATGCGTTAGTTCACTATTGTTTGAAACATTTTCAACAATTTTGATAATGGTGTATTATCGGTTGATGGTGGTTGAAAGGGCTAGAGTTCATATCATAATACTACTATTATTAAAAGGCGCGTTAATTTATGGCATGTAATCAAAGAGTGTGCTTCATATTGGCTTCTCAGCGCTTACCAAACATTCCCTCCCCCAGACGCAAATAAGGGTACAGAGTGTTTGAGTCCATCGTTTATGAAAAGCGTTTTCTTTATGGTATTTACATGAAAGGCTCATTATCTATGGCACACGTTTGATCTTCTAGATACCAAATTATGTCAGCAACACATCATATTAACTATCCTGCCACATAACATCATGACTTGATATCATCTCCCAATCCAAAAACCAGTATATCCATTTGCATCATTTTACAAGAAATGAATTGAAATTACATTTTAAAAATGCGTCATCATTGTTGATTATCTACTTTCCTTCCTATTCCCCAAACACATTCCTACCCTTAGAACAAATATGGAGTTAATATATATGTGATGGTTCATATTCCCTGTAAATGGAGTGTTGCAATTCGATAATTTCAACTTGTGGAAAAATAACAACATGATGAACAGGTCTAATGCTATAAAAGTTACGCCTGTTTTGCGGTTTTAAAGATCTCTGTAATTTAACCACTTGCTGTTGCAGCTCGAGTATTCTAATTTCAAGTCCACTTGATACATTGAATCTATTAAAGATAGGGGCACAGGTGGCCAAGTTGTCTATAGAGCTCGCAATTACCGATCACTGCTATCTCAACTCTTTTGCGCACGGGTTCGAGTCCCAGTTCAGCTAATGAGTCTATGTGAGAAAGAATGCCAGTAGCTTCACGTCGGTGGTTCTAACCGTGGTGTTCTATTGACTATACCGGCCGCAATTTCTAACCTATCCTACGCTGAGAAATGGCGTTCTAACAACAATATTAATCATTTGATTAAACGTTTAAATTTCATGTTCGTGTGATATATCTTAGGTCATGTAGATCAATGTTTCAATCAGGTTTTCTTTTTTGTCAATCTGACTTTGCTAATATCTCTTCATTGCAATTTATGTTCTTGTGATCCTTGTTGCAGTCATTTTATGTTAACCCTGTGATATCAACATATTGACAATTACATGCAGTTGTGTCATGTCTTATCAAGTATAACACATCTTATCAGATATGTCTCCACTTATATCGTCACCAAGTGCCATCTAGTTAGTAGTTAGAAAAGCAGGTAGTTGCATTGGACGATATACTCACGACCTTTTGTGCATTAAGACTGGTGATGCTTTTAAAACATTTATTGATTTGTGTCGTCAGCTTGTTACTGCGTAAGTACTGAATGTGTGTATTTGTGTAATTGTAGTGCGATGGTTCATTTTTCAAAGATTCCTTTGGATTTGTACTCTATTGTCGTTGTAGTCGATTGTAAATTGTTTCACCCTGAGGATATTGATGTCTCTCCTCCTGGTCGTCACACCAGCATCAACGGCTTTTTTAGCCTGTGTATATAGCACTGCTTCTCCGATACAATCACTTGAAATCGTATAATTTGATAATGCAGACACTTCATAGAGAAATCTAAATCTCAGACAAAACAAGATCGCTGTGATCGAAATTTCAATAACACTTTAATTTGATAGTATATGTTTACTTGATAGACCTGAAACGACCAAAGCATATCAGTCTCTCGATGACCACTAGCTAAGGGAAGTAAGTCTTGCAAATAGAAGGGGTAAAAACTATCTAAATATTATTAGGTTTTGAACAGTTATATTTTAGCAAAGATAGTTGATACCTATTTTCAACACATGTTTAGCATTCATGCCATGTATTGCCATCCTTTGTGTAGAATTATGATTAGATAAATAGATCTTGACCGCTTCTGCACATGTCTGAAAAAAATTCAAAACTTTATCGATTATTTTTTCTTCTTTTTGAAAATTAATTTGTGGGCAGCGTGTCTTTGCAGTGTCATTTTTCCTAGTTTCGTATATTTCATACTGAAGAAATATTAACTTACCAGTTCATTATACAAGTGGATTCGCTGTCCCGTTCGTGTACTGATGATAATAACGATCGTTCAAGTTAAGTCACCAGGTCTGACTTGTGAAGTAAAATAAAGTCAACGTTACTTTATGGCATTCATGTTATCATGATACGTTTATTTTCTTCTGTCAATGTATACATTAAGAAAATCTTAACACTGTCAAGAGAAAGACAGTAAACCTGTTTACAAAATCTTTTTTGTTATTACCACCGATGTTTCTGTTGTTCTCATTATTTTGTTACTATTGATGAAGTCGATGTTCTGATCAGACATTCTTCTTGGTTGTGCCACAATGTGTTGTCAGTTAGAATATTTTGTTGTAGCAGTATTCTTAAGTACTGAGATTGTGCTTCAATTCGTGGAGGAATGGTACAAAGGTGCACAATTTCTTGGTCTATTCGAGTGTCATGTAGTTCATGTTCGACCCTCCATTACTCTTCATCACACTGTTTCGCTAACAGGATCAGTGTATGTTCTATCGTGCATTCCAAATAATTGTCATTTTCGATCAAAATCATTGTTGTATCGTCACTTTCTTATTCTGTATAATTCTTAGTCTGTTTTGTTCAATGTAATGATAGATCGAGATCGTAAAACAATCCCCAATTATAATACAATAGATGTATCTATTTTTCTGTTTTGCAATAACTCTATTTGCTTTTGAGTTTCATTCCCTAACTTTGTCACATCAATTTTTCATTAATTGTATGTTTCGACACAACTTCCTTCTAATGACACAATGATACTGTTCCTTTGCCTGTACATTCTACCTGCTTATCGATTTTACGACGGTTTAATCTTTCCTAGCACTTTATTCAGAAGGAACATTTTTTTTCACAGCCTCTTGATAATATTCTTTGTCGCATTGTCAGTTCTTGAGTAGAGTTAGATCACAACCATCGCTGCAAATATATCCTTCCCTTTACAAATGTGTTGCTTTCAATAGTTGGCCTGGCGTTATAATAATTCCTATTGTCCTCATGCCGCCTTCTAGTTAGTATTGTATTACACCATAAGCTCCACCCCAAATTAATACGATTCGTTTACTTTCGAAGTCACCTGATTAGGTCACGGTGTTTCCTTTCTCCTTCGCGAGAGAGATGGGTGTCCCGTCGAACGTTAAGTCTATGATGTAAGTCAGGTTCTTTTCTGTGTCTACCGTGTTATATTAGACATCCTGTGTTGCATCCTCTGACCAGTCAGGCGGTTGAAATCTCACATCATTTTCTCCTTGCTGTTGGTAATCTCATTCACTGCATTTTGATCCAACAAGAAGTTTATGCGTAGGGAGGCATTTTCCCAAAAGTTCTTAGACACCTTTCACAGCTAGGAATAGTTTGTGTAATCACTGAGATAGGATCTTGCAACTATGATCAGGTGACGTGACTGTCTAATCCTTACTTCTACACAGACTACACAATGGAGATTTCATAATTTTATACGCATGCTTTCATAATTTGACCATGAATACATGGTCCTCCATTTAAGGCAATATACTTGGTGATGTTAAGATCAAAATGCGTATATTCTAAGAAGAGTCACTGCCACCACTAGTTTTGATCGCACTGAATGCTTGCAGAAAATGAGGTAAGACACTAACGCAAGAAGAACCCACGGTCTATCACTTTTTTTTATCATAATTACCAGAATAATAAAGCTGACATTATAATAATAATAAGATATTATTATTATTATTATTATTATTATTATTATTATTATTATTATCTAGTAACTTTGAGATCAGGTCAGGCTGAGTCATGGATCAAAAATGAAGCTACAGGACATTGCTACCAAATAGTCGATAAACCTACCACATGGCCCCAGGCATTCAACATCTGCAGGTACGATGGTGGCATGCTGGCCGTCATCGAATCTACAGAGGAGCAGCAATTTATACAAAGTATCATGACATTTTATCCCAAATATTACTTCCGTATCTTGTTTCTTAAAGTACATTATGCGGCTATATTTTATATCACAGTGCTTTTTTCTTCCATCTTTCTTTATGATTGGGACGTGAATTTTTATCAATGGGTATATCTTTGTAAAATAATTGTATCATAAATTGAATACTAATTTATAAGAATTAGTAACTGACTTTAACAGGGATTTTGTAATTTCCTGAAAATTGAAACGTTAGCATCCAAGGAATCTACATCTTGTCTGCAGTAACAACGTCTTAATATTGAATTATATTTGATGGTGGAGTTCAATTTTTTTAGATTGCTGTGAAAGAATGTTACAAACGTTTTTAAAACTCTTTAAAAATCGACAGCATATTCTGTTATAGATACAGCTCCGTTTTCTTTTAGTCCTTGGTGTGGCCAAAACGGTCTTTGGAAGTGACAATCTTTCAAGCAGATCTAATTTCATCCTGGTAATTTCGATATTTATCTCCACAATACTGCCTAAGCCTTCATAAAAAAATTTACTTTTGTAGGCCAAATGCAGTCTAAATCATTCACATTGGAGGGACTGTGGTTAGGGGCAGATACTTTGCATCCGGTGGAGCAACGTGCATGGATTAACGGAGAGAAGCTCTCATTTACTAACTGGGCACCAAGTATAAACATTATTTCATGTATTTTATTGAAGGTCGATAAAATCGAAGGAACATGATTTGTTCTCAGTAGATATTTTGTTTT
>JAECUM010023461.1:0-17265 GCA_016617855.1 Megalonaias nervosa
CCTAACACTAATCTCTTTTGCTGAGCGCCAAGCGAGGCGGCTACTAGTGCCATTTTTATAATTCTTTGGTATGACTCGGCCTGGGTTCAAACCCGTGACCTTCCGCATCAAAGGCGGACGCTCTAACCATTTAGGTCACCGGAGAGAGAGGAGAGAGAGAGAGAGAGAGAGAGAGAGAGAGAGAGAGAGAGAGAGAGATAGATTCGGCTGTATAGAAAGATCCAGTTCGAAATATTGTCTCAATTACATACAATATCCTCAATGATGTAAATTTGTATTTATTTGTTGAATTTATTCGTTTTAAATTCATACTTCAATTTTCATTGAGTTAAGAAATTAATCGTGCATTCATTGTCTTGAATGTTATACGATTAACGTGTTATAAGGATGTCATACATTTTTCATCGATATGAATGTGTTCGGATTTAGTAGTTTGATCTAACAGAAATCACGAATTCTAGGAATTTCATGCATTACTCTGATACGAATTGTCAGGATTGATTTATCTGTCTTAATTCATATGTATCATGTATGCTATGAATCGATTTTCCTATGTCTGTGTCAATGAATCGCTAGTTAGTAAGTAATGTTGTTAAGGCGTGAAGTCCGCTAATTCATTTGGGTAACTAGGTGTGAATTCTCTTAACCGAGGAAATTCGGCGTATACCGATCGATATCGTTCAGCTAGTAATTAATGGCCTACCGTGGGATGTAACGAATAATCTAAGAGGTCTAGTTATGTCATGGTTGAGTTAGAAATGCGGCGAACAGCTAAGGGAAGAGACATTAATCAGATGATAATAGGGTGTGTTTTTGTCAGGGTGCAAACTGATATTAGCTGGGTTCTATTGGACTACGATAAAACTATATCTGACGTAAAAAGAGTGGGGATATTGTTCGATTTCAGAAGAAGAAAAACTTGACAAATATTTAGGTTGCGTGTTAGATTTATTTGAAGGAGAAACCTAATTCCATACCTGTACAATACAGCCGGAAGGAGTGCAGACTACAACCAAGTCACGGTTGATGACTTGTTACCAGTAGTGATTTGGAAAGGTTATGCTGACATTCCGGCAATTTACGTTCGACGCTATGGTGAAATTTGCTTTATCGTTCTAACAGATAGGCTAAATTGCATTTCGCATAAATTTTGTAATTCTATTTCTAAGAGAAAGTGTATCATTCAAATGTCATGTTCAATTTCATTTTGTTTTTTGTGTAATTGATTAAATTGTTATATTTTACATATAGGGGCTCGTGTTGTTCTATTCTTTGTCTTTGCTCAGACCACTGTTATTCCGTCCATTAATTTCAGGCAAAGGAATTCTGGATAGAAAGACAGTGCTGCAAAATCGAAGACAGTCTGAGTAGAAATGACAGCAAAATGGCATATCAACTGGTGAAAGATCTCACAACCAGCAAACAAGGGAAAACTACCACCGTCCAAGACAAATCAGGAAAATGCCTCACAGAAGATCAAGAGATCCTCAAGCGATGGACAGAATACTGCTCAGAATTGTACAATCATAAGACCCAAGGAGATCCAGCAGTACTAAATTGACCTCAGGCAGAAGCAAATGATGACAACCCCCTTCTTCGTGAAGAAGTAGAAATTGCAGTTAGGTCACTCAAGAAAGAAAAGTCAGCTGGCATTGACAACATACCAGCAGAGCTCATTCAAGCAGGAGGAGAAGAGATAGCCAATGTCCTAACAACAATCTGCAACAAGATATGGCAGACAGGAGAATGGCCCACCACATGGACTCAATCCTTGGTCATCGTGCTCCCCAAGAAAGGAAACCTACAGCTATGCCAAAACTACAGAACCATCAGTTTGATCTGTCACCAGAGCAAAGTCATGCTGAAGAAAATTCTGAACAGACTAAAGCCTCAAGCAGAGAAAACTATTGCTGAAGAGCAGGCAGGCTTCCGAGCAGGAAGGAGCACCACAGAACAAATCTTCAATCTCAGACTCCTTTGCTAGAAATACCTTCAACGTCAGCAGACTCTATACCACGTCTTTATAGATTTCAAAAAGGCCTTTGATAGGGTATGGCATGCAGCCTTATGGGCAACTATGAGGAAGTACTACATCAGCTCAAACCTGGTGCAAGTTGTTGAGCACCTCTATGACAAAGCCACCAGTGCTGTTCCCATCAATGGCAGCAGAAGAGATTGGTTTCGAACAACAGTTGGAGTCAGACAGGGATGTATACTGTCACCTACACTTTTCAACATTTTCCTGGAAAGGATTATGGAGGATGCCTTGCATGACCACAAGTGCACTGTCAGCATCGAAGGAAGAACAATTACCAACCTTCGCTTCGCAGATGATATTGATGGCTTAGCAGGAGAGGAAAAAGAACTGGCTGACTTGGTTGAGCACCTCGACACAACCTCCACAGCATACGGTATGGAGATTAGCGCGGAAAACAACAAACTGATGACAGACAACACCGATGGCATCAGTGCAAAAATAAAGGTCAGTGGACAGAAGCTGGAAAGAGTCACAAGCTTCAAGTACTTGGAATCAATTATCATAGATGAGGGCTCCAAACCAGAACTGCTTTGCATGATTGCCCAGACAACAGTAGCAATAGCAAGGTTGAGATCACTATGGAAAGATACCAACATGCTTTTGGTTCCAAAATAAGGCTGATGCGCTGGATTGTCTTATCCATCTTTCTGTATGCTTGTGAAACATGGACGCTCACATCAGGTCTACAAAGAAGGATTCAAACCTTGGAAATGAGATGCTACCGCAAGATCTTGGGCATCTCATACATTTACCATTTAACCAATGTAGAAGTCCACAACAGGATCCAACGAGCCATCGGATCCTATGAAGACCTCTTGACCACTGTAAAAAAGCGCAAACTGAAGTGGTACGGTCATGTCTCAAGATCATCTGGACTGGCAAACACAGTCTTGCAAGGCACAGTGCGCTGGTGCAGAAGAAGAAGCAGACAGAAAATGAGGTGGGAAGACAACATTATGGAGTGGACAGGCATGGGATCTGGAGATTCCCAGAGGGCAGTAGAGAACAGGGAAAAATGGAGAGAATTGGTTGTAAAGTCAACTGTGGTGCCCCAACGACCTCTTAGGTTAAGCGATTGATGATAATGATGATGATGATGATGATGATGATGATGATGATGATGATGAAAGCAAGAAAGTACTCGATCGATGATGCGAACGCCACTAGTATTGCCTCTGACGCCGTCTAAGTGAGCAACTTTCTACATGCAGAATCTTTGAAGGTTGAGGGCTCACAGATCCATAAAAAGTTTAAGTGGACCATGTCATCACCAGTGTCACAAAGGACTCCAGATAATAGTATTGAAACAGACTTTCTCGACGATACCTATAGGACCAGACATCAGAGGTAGATCTGTCACGGTTAATACAACCGGCTCTTACGTGGTTTTCAGAAGCCTGAAGGGACCGGTACGGTAATCAATACCCCGTCCTACCCAGTCCTGTCATCACAGAAATTGGCAATAGTTTGGAAATGCAAATTGCCTTTACCCGGCTTCGACACGGCCTCGACTCATGCCTGAATGAACCTGATACTGTGCAGTGCCGTAGAGAGCGATCACGGGCCCTGGGGTAAGAAACACCCGGGCCTCTCCTAGTTCTTGTTCAAACAAAATTTTTCTTTTATAAAATTAAAAAGTGTTGTTCGACCCGGGCCCCCTTCAGGGCCAGTGCCCCGGGGATATATCCTCGGTCGCCCCTCCCCCTCTTGTCGGCCCTGATACTGTGATCAAATATCTCGTCATACCCCACCCCGGCATGAGACATCCGGCACTGGCATCAAGTCTCTATCCAGTACGGGCATGTTTTTATTTAAAGTTTTGAGTTTCAAGATAGGATCTTGTTAAAAGTAAAGTTGATGAGTTGTCGGACTTGATTGTGTTTGTAGGTTTTTCTGAATTAACCAAGGACTATATCAATACAGGCTTGTCACCTTATAAAGCTAGGCCATTGTTAGATATTGTTAATTAAGATACATCTGCTCCGAGCGAAAAAGGGATAATAGTTTAACGCTCACCCAGCTGATAATTCAGTTATTATATCGTTCAGAATTTGTGTTGTGTAATTATTGTTCAGAAACGAATGCTGGACAGTTATATCACATTTGTGTACGCTTCTTTTTCGCTGTTCTTTCTATTTTTGTTTTTCTCAGTAAGCTTCAGAATATTACATTAAAACACTCATTGTTTTAATTGTCGGCGATCAATCGGATATTTCAACTCATGACACCATGCATTCAGTGTGAATTATTACATACCTTGGTGCTTCTAAATACACATTAAACATTGTTTTGTGGTCAACTTTACTGCCTAATTGTTAGTGTTATGTATTGTTTCTCCAAAGATTCTGTGTAGAGCAGCTAATAGTGTTATTCAAAACAGTGTAGTATGTAAGTGCTATTGTGATTTTTTTTTTTTTTTAAAAAAAAAAAAATAAAGAACTGATCTTTCGTTTAAGTTTGGTAGCAGAGATGAGACAATAACATTCATTTGGTGCTTTTTGTGCTAGTCCACTTTGAAATTTGAAACAGTAGCGTAAAACAAATGCTGGTAACCTAGAATATGCCTCTTACGTACTACTCCTGTGCAAAGATAACGCGAGAAAATGTCGAAGCAGGCAAAAATCTCGTTCATATAAGATCAAGAAACGTCCATCGAAGTGCAACTATTAGACATCTGCCTTTTTCGAACAAACGCACATTTCTGCCAAATATTGACAGTGGTATATCAAAGGACATGTACATAATATATCTGAATCACTACCCAATTCCTGAAAAAAAAAAAATGAGGAAAAAAAAAAAATAAAAAAAAAAAAAAAAAATAACCATATATGACTTCTGTGTCTTTCTGAAAAACTTTGACTCCATGATTGCCGTTAATTCAAATTCTAACTCTAACTCAATTTTTTGAGTGTCGAACTACACAGAGCATGAATAATCTTGTTTTGTGTAAAACGTCTGAGTACTAGGTTGACTGACCTGAGCAAACATGTTCATTATGTTACATCGTAACTTATATCTTATAACATTTAGTATGCTCTTTTCAGAAGATATATGTATTTATTACAGCTATTATGATGAATTTTTTGTTTCTTCATCTGTCATTTTGTATACGCAGCGAGAATGACAGATTTGATTTAATTTGACGTCTGATTACCTAACACTACATCGAAGACCGTACATACAGACATCGGAAATTTGAGATAAGTGAATTTGAATCCGAGAACTATTTGTAATCTTTCTATCTGCTCATCAGTGTAAGGACTGTTTGTAATCTTTGTAAATGCTCGTCAGTCAAGGTCAAGTCGAGATACCCGACATAACCGAGATCTGACAGTCACCGAGAAAGGTTTATGTTAAAATGACTTTTGCTTATCTCCATAGGCATATTTGTAATAGTAACTTATCATATAAGGTTCCACTCCATAGTTTTGTTTATAACATAGGGGTGGATTTCTGTATAACGTGTGAATCCCGACTTTTGAAAAAATGGATCACGTTTTATTGAAAGTGGAATCCATGAATGTTTATACTGAGGCGAAATTAGCTTTGTTAACGTATTCAATAATTGATGGTGCATGCATCTAGCCCAGTATGATCACCACGGGGATCGAATGTTAAATTATGAACTCGGAGTAAATGTTCGGCTTTTTAAAAGTGAAAATGTGTAAAGAGTATTTGAGATGAAATTTAAGAAAAGTTTAGCCAATCAAATTTCGTCAGACTTTGTGTGGAAAAGGTAATTTCATGCACATATATCCCCACAAAAGTCTAATTGCAATAAAATTCATTTGTCAGGAGAATTTCACATGTTTTGATAGTTTAAAACCCACTAAAATAATAAATGACCCGGGATGCTGTTTTAATAAATCAGGAATATATCAGGATGCGGTTTTAATAAAGGAATATACATACACATTATACACACAATCAAACTATTAAACTATCACCCAAATGGTAGGATGTCAAACAAGCTGGATGAAAAAGATGTTAAACTGCTTTTGGACAAAATTAACTTATATTAATATTCCATTATATTCAAAACTAACACCCATAGTACCCTTAAAATCCATACAACCCATATGGTGAAATAAAAGATGACGAGGTAGGAATATGCACACACTGTACATATAAATACAAGTATATACTATCGCGAAATTTGGTGTAACGCTAATGAAAAAGGTCATGGTATGGAGAGTCTTATAACGTGTTCGCAGTTTATCAATGTCTAACCATTTTCAAAGTATTCAGCCCTTTTATAGAATTCAGATACAATGAATAAAAAGTCTGTGTCATTTCGGATGCAGCTGGTCTTTGCGTTTTACTCGAATCTCACAAAGTCTGTCTAAAATACCCAAGGATATACATGTATTCTGAATGTGCTCTTTTAAACTATTTAGTTAGAAAAGTCTAATTTGGTGCCAAACTAACTGCAGAAATTGTGGTACCGAGAACCTTATGTCCACGCAGAATGTTGTGTCTGTCATTGTATAAAAAGTTCGAAATCTTCTGTGTTTTGCGTTCCACTTCAATTTGGACAAAAAAAACAATGAGAATTATAATGGGTATGTAGTGACAGCACGGAGCCCATCTGTAATGTTCATGGATCATCACACTACAAATGAAACACCGTACTCTTGTACAACTCTTGCTCTGACTTGGGAGCGGGGACATATCTATCTTTAGTACCTTTTACCTTTGAACGTATATAATAACTTTAAGAATCACAATAGGTAAAACCACAAGAAATAGGTATTCTTCTTCGTGATTCTTGATGAGTTTGTGGCTTGTGAATGCATGAATGAGGTCCATATATGGGCACATACAAACGGCATCGCTTTCGATAGTAGAGCAGAAATGTTGCGCTGCATCGTTCATGTCACATGGTACAGTGTCACTCTGGTCGTAGAGTACAACATCACACTGGTTGCATGGTGTGGCATCTCATTCATCTTGTTTAATTTTGAGTAGGGTAGATCGTATATTTTATAGGCCAAATATTTTATATTTTTCCGGACATTGTTCAGTCTCCGCTAAGTCCGGAACAATTTCATAATGTTCCTACTAATCGTAGACTCGGTGAACAATTTTTTTTTTCTCATTCTGTACATTTTTTCGGATTTATTTCAGTCTCTGCCAAAGTCCGTGACAGTTTCGCGATTTTAGTGCTACTTTAAGACAAGACCATCATTTGTTTTTACATTTTTCTCCGGAATTTATTTCCGGTCCCCGTTAAAATCTAGCAGAGTTTCAGACGTTTAGTACAACTTTTAATCCAACCCAGTTTAACCTAATGTTCTGGATTTATCTATAGTCCGACTATATCAACCCGTTTGTTTGTACCCCCCTACAGATTTCAATAAAGGAAACCTTTAATGCGATATATACAATGTCGAATCAAGCAAAGGAAAAGAATGACAACAACAAATTTGCCTTTCACATGGATTTAACAAGCGGTTTAATTAATATGTTCATGTGTGCAAAGAGATATAATTCCAAACTCAACGTTATGGTAATTTACGGAATTATCAGGCAGTTACCGAATAGGATGAACTACGTCATTATGTTGTCTGATGAAGTAAACTAGCCCGTAGTGTACGCAATATGGCGCCCTGTTAGTATGGAAAGTCCGTTAAGCATGAAAGGTGCAAGGTGATGCCAGTATTAATGCCACTCTGGTCAAGTCAGGTTAGAAATTATAAATCAATCATTCAGTTGACTTAGTTCTGTGCACTTTTTATCATATTAAACGTTTTCGTTATTGAAATCGGTAGGGGGGTACAAACAAACGTTGATGTATAGTCAGAATATAGTCTTCGCTAAAATCTTGGACAGTTTCGGAACTTTGGTGCTGCTTTCATGCATATTAATTTTAGTCATATTATGAGTTGTTCCCTTAATTGCATTTATTTATGACATTAGTATAATATCTGCAAACATTTACCAACACCGTCAACATAATCTGAGATATAGTCATTACTTAACATGTTACTACACACGGCGTGTTGATGGTATAATGTGGGGAGTTAGGAGATGACTTGGCATTCTTCAAGACACAGTGTGTTGAATAGTAAGCGGGATGTATTGGTCACTACACATGGAATGTTTAATAGTTTATGTTCGATACTGGATATTAGATGACAGATGATGGCGTGTTTATGCTGAAGTGTTATTGGTCACGACACACGGCGTATTGATCGAGTAATGTGAGGTGCTAAATCACTACCTACGGTGTGTTGCCCGTTTGAGATCAATAACTTCTAACAATGTAATAATGTTGCTACAACGTTAAATTCCCGTTAGAGATCATAGAGTCCCAATTGAAGTCAACAACTTCTAGCAATGTAATAATATATACAATATTCTCTCAACGGCATAGATGTCGTGAAACGAATGATGTAGTACGGCATTTGAGTTAGAAGGAATTAGATCACAATTAATAGTTCCGGTTCAGTACCCACGAATGTTGTCCCAGTCTATTTTTAGAGCATTTTTTTCCTGTCTCCTTTCGGTGGTGATACAAGAGTTAGATTTAAGCATTCTTGGTATGGATTTAAAGGTAATTGTTTATTCTTTAGAATACTAGCTTATGGTGTGTTTATCTGTGGTCGTATCGGCGACCAGTGGCGTTACTAGGGTTGGTGTCACCCAGTGCGGTAACTCATGGTGTCACCCCCATGGACCTCCTTTCCGCACAAAAATTCAAAAATTTTACGACAGTCATGGACGGTAACTCATGGTGTCACCCCATGGACCCCCTTCCTGCACAAAAATTCAAATGTTTTATAGACAGTCATGTGCGGTAACTCACGGTGTCACACCCCCCCCCCCCCCATGGACCTCCTTCCTGCACAAAAATTCACAAATTTTATAGACAGACATTTTGGTGTCACCCCCTCTAATGGTGTCACCCGGTGCGGTCTGCACCCCACCCCACCCCCCACCCCACCCCCGTGACGCCACTGTCGGCGACAGTGTACAGTGACTAATAAGGTCTTGGTGATGATCCGGAAGTGAAATCTGTGTTCCATTGCACGTTGGTTTGTTTACGGTCCAGCCTCTCAAAGAAATGCAGGTGAACCTATGACAAGAACTTCACCGTGAAGTCATCTTTGAAGGTATTTTAGATTAACATATGATTTGTATTGATTGTCCACAACTGAAAGTTCAGTACTGAGAAACAAATGTAGAGAATATATAGTAAAATTAATTGTGTTCTGGGTTCGGAAGGCAGACCGTCGCTTTAGTTAACATTGTCACAAAAATAAATTTCAAAATGGTGGCCGAGTAGAGGGTATACATTTTGACCCTGTTTAAAATGGAGATCCCGTTAGAGGCTAATGTGGCATATATTACTGCTAACGTAATATATATGTGCGAGGAAATTAAGTTTAATGAAAACTTTGGAGAGTCAGAGAGAGAGAGAGAGAGAGAGAGAGAGTTCAGTGAAATTTTCAGACTAAATCTCTATTTTGGGATTATTGTGAATTCATTTAGAGACATTTTAGATTATATCATTGTGGTACATCAAGACTGTTAGCACATCAACACCATTCAAAGCTATTAATACATCATAACATTCAAGATTGTAATTCATTCATAATGCCGTGTGTGTGTGTGTGTGTGTGTGTGTGTGTGTGTGTTGTGGACAGTCTGTGTGAATTTCGCATATAAGATTGACATAAATGGTATAAGTAGTGAGAAACTATATAGAACATATCTAATCTTGGATTTTATACTGATACAGCTGTCAACTTTATTTGACCTTGTTTTACTAATTGAATTATTTCCTGTTATCGTGTAATTCGTGCTGACGTGCAATCGTGTAGTGCTTTCAATCGTGTAGTTCGTGCTGTCCTCTGGGACATATGCTCATAACGTTCTCCAGCTCTCTAGCCAGAATCCTTAGGCTTCGGGTTGATCTAGAGCTTTCCAGGCAGTTTTAGTAGCTATATTTTCATTTCTTCCATTTTTATCTTTCTTTCTCTTGGTGTTTAGTAGTAGTATTGCGTCATTGTCGATATGCTGACTTGCATGACTTTTATCACGTTTAGATCGAAATGACTTTATTTCATACGCAAGACACTCACTTCATCTCCTCTACTGAATTATCGGTGACGAGGAAATTGTACTAATATGGTAGTCTGTTAGCAAAATTAAAATAAAATGATTTATTTTATATTAACAAAAAATCCAATAAGACCTGGAGCGTTCTAGTTAGGCACTTCTTTTGTGGCTATATTTTCACTGTTTACATTTTTATCGTTTCTGTATTTTTCTTTGTGTTTCGTACATTTATTATTATTATTATTATTATTATTATTATTACTGCGTCCGCTTCGATATTCCGACTTGCATTAAGAAGTTTTTCAATCCTGTTTACATTGCAACACTCACTTCATGCCCCCATTGAATTGTTTGTGAGAAGTAAATTGTACTAATACATTTGTCAGTTACATTTACTTGAAATGATTTATACAAATTACCTCCGACAAGTACTTGAGTCTAAAAAGGAAAGTGCAAAGAAAAATCTATGATCTAGTGTACTGACTTATGTTGGAACTGACGCTGTTGATTATTGACTGTGTAAATAGTGTCCGTTACGGTACCTAGTATAATGACCCCACAAACGAACGC
The DNA here is from genome assembly GCA_016617855.1 of Megalonaias nervosa. Lineage (NCBI taxonomy): Eukaryota > Metazoa > Mollusca > Bivalvia > Unionida > Unionidae > Megalonaias > Megalonaias nervosa. The sequence continues at coordinate 10,673 of JAECUM010023461.1, forward strand.
ATCACTTTTTTACAATCTAAACTTTATTCATAATCCATACTTCCAAACAGAAAACAAACAAACATTCAAATTGAATACATAAAAATATTGTCACTCGCAAGTCTTTTTGAAAGACGCTGGTAATTTTCACTCTTAAAGGTAAGCGGGTCATGACACCATAAAACACGTTTACAGCAAAGTCAGTATTGGAAAAGAAATAAATGGGAATGAAGAGGCACACATATTAAATTAAATTTTAATTGGGCATCATCGTCCACCTCTTAATTATTTCACTCTCATTCTGCTTGATTTGTTATCATGACAACAATGATTTTCCTATATGCGTCTTTTACGTTTTCTTAAATGCCTTAACATTTTTATGAAACGTTTCCCACATTAAAATGTAATTAAGGGCGGCCAAATACAATATCAATCTTATGGGCAAAAATACACAAAGACTAGCGCAGATTATACACTAACTTTGACAGACATACTATAAACTCCAAATGCTAGCCAATGACAGACACAGATTATGCATAAAGATCTTCACTAAATGTGACAGACATATTATAAACCCTAAGCACTCGTCAATGACAGGCACAGATTATGCACAAAGATATTCACTGTGACAGACATTATAAACTCTAAACACTCGTCAATGACAGACACAGATTATGCATAAAGATCCTCACTAACTGTAACAGATATACTATAAACTCCAAACGCTTGTCAATGACAGGCACAGATTATGCATAAAGATCTTCACTAACTGTGACAGACATAGTATAAACTCTAAAGACTCGTCAATGACAGGCACAGATTATGCATAAAGATCTTCACTAACTGTGACAGACATAGTATAAACTCTAAACACTCGTCAATGACAGGCACAGAGTATGCACAAAGATCTTTACCAGATGTGATAGAATACTGTAAATTCTAAACACTCGTCAATAAGTGCAACACAATTTAACAGCGGCATATAAAAAAATGTTTGCAGAGCAATAAACAGCCCCTTTATGAAAGTACATTCTGCCTATGTTTGAGCTTTGCAAATTTTGATTTTGATTGTAGATAGCTACGTATGATTATCTCGTACAATTTTAGGATTATGGAATAAATTACAATATAGAACTAAAGTCTTTTTTGCAGTCCCCGATAATAACATACAAGGAATAGGAGATTGGGAACTCCTTACCTAACCCAGCAAATGTTACCCATCTCCTAATGTTATCCAAACGAAATTAAGACTTCACTGTAACATCATTAAGGTGGATGTGACGAACTATATGGTTGGGGTGGGGTGTTCCCAATATTTTATTTAAACTATTATAGAAGTCCCACCAAGGCTCTGTTTTGTTGGAAGTTAAATTTAGTGAAAGATAGATGTAAAGCTCTGAGCCCCCAGTCAGCAATGCCGACGGTTAGATGGTTAAATATACAAAAAAGGATGAAATTCAATGAATAACAATTTAATAACAACTCAGTTATCAAATGACTCAAATTTCCAATTACACTCCTTCCGCTCGACCCTTTAATAAGCCTATTGCATCACTTGATTAGCAGTGTGAGATTGATTTCCACCTGTCCTTGTATTTCTACTCATCTGTTGTATCCTTTCTCTCTCTTATTTCTCCCAATTTCTTCTCCTCTTCCTCCTCGACCTTTCTCCAAATTCCTTATCCTCATCCTCCTCGACTTTCTCTAGACTCCTTCTCCTCCTCCTCCACTTTCTCCCCCACGACTACACTTCTGTCGACTGTCTCGGCTACAGTCTCAATTCCGTCTCAAACTCTTGAAGACTTGGGACCCATGGAACCGGAAGTTCTCTGTCCCCTGAAAAGCTTCCTGTGAAAACACGAGGACGGTACAATCTTTTTCCTTGGCCCTCTCATCTCACACTACACACAGCTTATCAGCAGATAACGGCTATTAAATTTCTTCGGTCACACATTCGTTCACATCGAGATACCCATACGTTCTTGTAAGGTAAAACAAACGTCATAATACAGCACGGTATCAATTACTTCTTATACGTACATAAATAAATTCCGTCACATCAGTACATATTCCTAATCCCGTTATACAATTAATATCACAATAATCAGATGCATTTCTTTAGTTTACAACTCATACAAAGTACGCAAATATTCAAATATCCATGCTCTGATATATGCATATATCCATAGTAACTAATCTTACATACTTCAACCATGTTTCCAAATTCACAATTCAAGCATGTGTAAATTCTAACATAACGCATTAATAAATGCACTGGTTTACTACGAAGTAACCTAATATCGAATTACAAAATTAATTCTGACCGCAAGCTAACAATCAACATATTTCCGCCTAGCATCTAATTCTCTACGTAAGGCTCAAGCCTATTTCTCAAATACGTATGTAAATGAAACACTATAAAGGTAAGTCTACATACTAAACGATTCTAGTCATTAAGTATACAAACTACAAATAATTACAATTATGATGCCGTAATATTCTGCAAAAACCGAGCAAATAACTTACTTACCTTTTCAAAGCTTTGTCTTTCTTTAGGATCTAGCTCTAAGTTCTTCCGCCAGATTACGAGTGGCTTCTTTCTCGGAGTAAACCCCATTGATCTACAATACTGCCAGGCAAATACTAAATTACCCTTACGATTTCGGAAGGTATCATTCGGGTCTGAATTGTAATCGCGCCCTCTATCTCATTTTGACTGGATATCGCTGTAGACCGATCCAATCAAACTTAGCAGACTATGTCCCTCTCGCTGTCTGTCAACTTGGGACGGATAAGAACACGCCCCGTTCACACCGTGGACTTTCTTTTCGATCCTTGAACTAACCTTTAACATATAGGTGTGATAACGGCAAGCCTTTGTTAAGTCACGCAACCGGTCGCCTTTGCCGACTCAAGTTTCCGATCTCTGGCTGGTCATGGTAACATTGCATAAGAGTTCAACACACCCCGCGGCAATCTTTAGAGCTCAAAGGCCGCGGTAATATTCTCAAGACAGGTAGTTATAGCTTATACATGACTTTATAGCTGGGGCTTAGCAACGTGACAGTGGATTTGTTGAAAGGTCCAGAGAAGCTTGTTAATGATACATATTTTGTAAACAATCTTGCTTCTATAATTCACCATTGACAAAAGAAATGAATGTATATTTTTATTGACCAAAGTTGTGAGAGTGCATTTGTGTAATGTATTTGGACATTTATATCAGAATGGGGGGGTGGGTGTTTCTTTTGGTACTTATATTAACTAAATATTAAATCTTCATGTAAAAAAAATTAAATGTTAGAAAAAAAATAATCGTTTCAAAAACTAATATAGCTAACTTCAACCCATCATCTGGGTAAGTAAAGCTATGTAGCTAGCCTGAGGGCAAATTAACCCCTGCCCATCCTACCATCGTAAACCACGTTTTCATATAAAAAGAGATATCTGGAGTTTTCAGCCCTTGTGATATTTAATTTTAATTCCCTATATTATATAATTTTCAGTCCCTATCATGGCCGGATTAAAGCCTTCCAGGGCCCTAAGCACTAAAAATAGTGTGGTGCCTCCCCCCCCCCTTAAAAAATGTGAAACTCAAACACCCCCAACCCCCAACCCCCAAACCAATATTAAAAGCTAAAATGTTGGGAAATTACCAGTGTTTCCGTCTTTCCAATTCAAAGTACTCGTATATGCAGATCGAAATGGTCATGTAGAATTATATAATTTAATTTTATATTCACTTTTATCATCAACAATTAATTTGAACTTTTTCTGGTGCCCCTGTTGGGCTGGTGCCCTAAACACTTGCTTAGTGTGCATAATGGATAATCCCGCCCTGTCCCTATGTTATATAACGCTCAGTCTCTGTGTTATATAATTTTCAGTCGTTGTGTAATATAATCAATGTTATATGTACTTGAGACTCCAAACCGACTTCTCAAAGGTGTTTTCCGAAGCCTTTAATTTTACGTACGGTATATTCCCGCTACTTAACAGGTGTACTCTAGTAAGCCATGTTGAGACAATTAATGTTTTATGATAAGCTGGCTTAGAATGCATGCATGGTTTGGGGTTATTTCAAGTGACAAACACGGTCACACGTTGGGTCAGATAACTGGTTGCCAAGCTGAGTTTTACAAGGACGAGATTTCATACTCCACTGGGGGCCGTTATTGCGGTGTAATATAAGCTACCAGTCCACTCCAAAAAGGGTGCAGTATTGTCTTGGCTACGTTCACAGTATTCATACTGATGTGATTATAGGTATGTATATACTATTTTTTTTCCTACTGTTTAGATTATATTGATGACTGATTAAATAAGTTCATATAGGAACACGTGAATACAGAAGTTATCCTGCATACAGAAAGACAGACGGATAAATAAATAATTTAATTGTTGTGAAAGTAAACATCTCAGCCTTTAAAACGCATTGCAATTTAAATAATTTAAAAAGAATGCTTGCCTTATAACGTTCATTTTCAGGAGTCAAAATAAAGGTTTGTGAATTCAAAGTTTCATGTATACTTTATCTTCACGTGATGAAAATGTCACATTTAACAAACATATTAATATATAGAGTATTCACATGTCCGATGAGATTTGAAGAGATGTTATTTCAGTACTCAGTTCTGTGATGATTTTCATTAATGTTATCTCGATCAGTAACACTTGTTGCAGTTCTTGAGCAGTTTGTTGTCTTTTCTGCCTTTCTTTAGCGCTTTCAAGAAAGGTTGAGATTCTCCACTCAGAGGGATTTCGTTGTTGCTGTTTTGGGTTTAACACCATTTCTCAGAGCAAGATAGACTATATATGGTTGCCAGTATAACTGGTGGAAGAGGAACCCCGGAAAACCCCAGTAAGAACCACCAACTCACAAGAAGCTACTGGCAAGCTTCTCACGTACTCACATTGGTCGATCCCTAGAATCGAACCCACGCGTACAGAGCTGAGATGGCAGTGATCGGTAAAAGCGAGTGCTTTCGTCTTTCTTTTAACCCTGGTCTTGCTCTGAGTTTGTGAATACTACTTCAAACTGTGTTCATCAGCTTGATCTTACTCTGAGTTTGTGAATACTACTTCAAACTGTGTTCATCAGCTTGATCTTACTCTGAGTTTGTGAATACTACTTCAAACTGTGTTCATCAGCTTGATCTTACTCTGAGTCTGTGAATACTACTTCAGACTGTATTCATCAGCCTGATCTTACTCTGAGTCTGTGAATACTACTTCAGACTGTATTCATCAGCCTGATCTTACTCTGAGTCTGTGAATACTACTTCAGACTGTATTCATCAGCCTGATCTTACTCTGAGTCTGTGAATACTACTTCAGACTGTATTCATCAGCCTGATCTTACTCTGAGTCTGTGAATACTACTTCAGACTGTATTCATCAGCTTGATCTTACTCTGAGTCTGTGAATACTACTTCAGACTGTATTCATCAGCTAAGTGGATAACTGAGACAAGTTTTGAAGGAAGAAGGCATATTCTGCTAAAAGTGTCGTAAATATTCAGATACTTTGTAGCCGATTTTTTATTTTTGAAATAATACTCGGGATCATTTATCTGTCCCTGAAAATTTCACATTAGTAAATTCAGATGTTGAGCCATGTGTCTGAGCATGCAGGATTTATCAACACCTCTACCCATGACATATATTTTATCATTTAAAAAAAAGGGCAGAAGAGTATAAATCTTTAATTAAGTCATCCAGTGTGTGTGTGTGGGGGGGGGGGTTTTCATACAACTTATCCGTATATCATCTCATTCTTATGCAGTTAAAAAATTTGTAACTGGACAGAAGAGTGTCTTTGGATAAATAATGATATTCGTTGCCTAGCAGATGTTATTATTGAAAACATGGATTCAAGAAAGTTTGCATTATATTGACATCCTTGTGATTGGTTTTGCAGTTTTCTAATTGGGGAATTTCGTATTTTCGTCAGACAGCTGACTTTCAACATGGCTGCCAATGGTAGGCCATCAAGCCCAAGACCCAACTCTTCCATCAGCACGGCTTCAGAGAAGCCGATAGTCGGGGGCCTCAACAAGAACCAGCCCCTTCCTGAGGAATGGACACTGCCTCACGAGTGGAAGATCGAAAAACGAGAACTGTTTGAGGTAACATAATACCTTCTTTCTTGACCTTGACTTTTCCATTTTTTTGTTCTTTATTTCTTTTTATTCTCACAAAAATTCAACTATAAAGCTGAAGGTCAAACATACTTTGTAAAGACTGGACAATATGGACAGCAGAAAAACACCCCAAAAATGAAGAGAAAAAAACAAAACAAAAACGACTGAAACAAAATCTCTACATTTATTTCCGTTAAACTATAATATTGCGAAGACATTATATCTCTTACCTATTATTTTGTTCCTTTCTTCAAACATGGACAAGACAGTATACCAGTCAGTGTCGCATAGGATGGTGTGTCTCTCGGTAAGACACTTTACATCCATTGCCTCGATACTAAATAGTCTTTCATGTGCCGACGTTCTGTTTGACACAAAGTAATGAATAAATATATAAATTAATGTTAAGACTGGACTTTTTATGAGTCAGATAAAAAGGCAGCTAGACTGGATTATTACGAGTCTGATAAAA
>JAECUM010023463.1:0-11800 GCA_016617855.1 Megalonaias nervosa
CGCATTGCATATTAGACACACCTTTATCTGTCGGCACTCGTCAGTTGCATTCAGCTTAGGTATTAAATAAACTTTAACACTTGTCATCTAAGTTAACACAGCTAAGTTTAAAAACATAACTTTAAAAAAAATTGAATAAAATATCTGAGAAAATAAAAATTAATGCAGAGGAACATACCAGTTATACTTGCCTCAAAGTTGAGTCCAACAGCAAACAGCATAGACTGTGATCTTCAGAGTTGAGTCCAACAGCAAACAGCATAGACTGTGATCAGACATCACATAATGCGATGGCAGATCAGGGTCTGTGTTGTTTGTTCTACTGAATCCTCACAGCAAACTGAAGAAACCAAGATCTGCTGGCTTAATATGTGATAGCACATCTGGGTCTCTGCAATTTGCGGTTGGACTCAGCTTGTATGTGAGTATATAAAGTAAAAAAAAAAAATGTTTTAATTTACCCAGATATACTTGGAATATAATTATACCTGTAGATTTAGAAGTTAATGGAATTGACCTTCCTTCATCATTACTATTGTGTAATCCAAGTGACCGTAAGTAGAATTTTTTTTTTTATATATTAATGCATTGAAATGTATTTTAAAATTTGGTATTGGGGCCTATATGACAAGGAAATGTGATGAATGTAAAATTACATTTCTCTGAAACATCCTAGAAATCATGAAGATAAACAGTTTTTTCCATACATGAACAAGACACATTCAGATTTTTTATTTTGATTAGCTTTTCCTTTGCAGCTCAATCCAAGAACTAATGGACAGTTTAAATGATTAATTTCCATATGCAAAGCAGTTTTGGGTTTTAATAATAATAATAATAATAATAATAATAATAATAATAATAATAATTGAAAGATCACTGCCATGAGAGGCCACCTGATTTGCGAGACCATGATTTTTGGAGAAAGGGGAGGTCTGTTAACACAGGTTATGCTTTAATTGTTACAATGTTATGGTCTTTAAATAAGCAACATAAAGAAGTGAAAACAAGTTTATTAAATTTAACCAATAATTTATTTTTCTAATTGCAAAGTGATAATTTAAAAGGAACTTGTTGTTGTTGTTGTTGTTTTGGGGTTTAATGCCATTTCTCAGCACAAGATAGGTTATATGTTGCAGACATTGTAAGTGGTGGAGGAAGAACCCTGGAAAATCCCAATAAGAACCAACAACTCATTGGAAACTACTGACAGGTCTCTCGCATATCCACATTGGCTGAGCCCGAGATTTGAACCCACTCATATAAACGACATACATTTTTCATCAGCCTGGGAAATCTTAATATTTTAGTGAGAATTGTAAGAAAGTTTTATTTTTGATGGTTTTTCAAATAAAGATACTGTGAGTAGCATAAATCAATCCACTTGGGCTTGAAAGAGCCATGCTGTTATCACACAGCAATTTAAATTTATATGGTATGAGATACATGATATTGAAAATATAACTAACACCACCATGTAATTTATATGGTATGAAATACGTAATATTTCAATTATGACTAACACCTTCATGTAATTTATATGGTATGAAATACGTAATATTTCAATTATGACTAACACCTTCATGTAATTTATATGGTATGAAATACGTAATATTTCAATTATGGCTAACACCTTCATGTAATTTATATGGTATGAAATACGTAATATTTCAATTATGGCTAACACCTTCATGTAATTTATATGGTATGAAATACGTAATATTTCAATTATGACTAACACCTTCATGTAATTTATATGGTATGAAATACGTAATATTTCAATTATGACTAACACCTTCATGTAATTTATATGGTATGAAATACGTAATATTTCAATTATGGCTAACACCTTCATGTAATTTATATGGTATGAAATACGTAATATTTCAATTATGACTAACACCTTCATGTAATTTATATGGTATGAAATACGTAATATTTCAATTATGACTAACACCTTCATGTAATTTATATGGTATGAAATACATGATATTGCACATATGACTGACTAATGGCCCCATGCAGATCAATTAGGATTAAAAGGCTACCAAAATTGTAGTACCCAGGCAACTGAATTGTTTTCTTCAGCTCCAGAATTTTGCCAAATTCATAAATTATACATCACAATTATTAACCAATTGAAATATAAGTATATACAAATTAAAGATGGCCATAAACATGATTTACCATTCTAATGAGCACCTACTTTGACTCAATAACCATGTACCCCAGTATCATTAATTTATGCATATTTTTTTAAAAACATTTTTACCTCGTATCCGTTTTGAAAAATGACAAACTGTTTTAATTCTTGAGACTTAATTTAGAAAAAATTACTTAAGGTAATTTCTCTGTTATTGGTAAAAATATAACTGGCAGAAATTGGAATATGCTGTGTTTGATAATGTGTACATGTCATCTTTATACAGTTTTCAGTTTTCCTCATTTTCTATTATTGGACCAAATTCACAATAAGTTTTTTAAAATTATAATGAAATGTGAAAACAGCAGATACCTCTGTTCAAAGAACATCTACTCGTAATGGATATATATTAGTCCCTTGCCCTTTGTTTAATTATTTCACCTGTGTTTAAAGGACAACTTTTCAGGACAACTTTTCAGAAGGGCACAATTGTATGATCCCTTTATTGTCTCTTATTTATAGGTTTCATGGAATTTCCATCTCTCTTTTAAAAGATTATTTTCTTTCCACATGCTAAAGAAAAGTTGTGAAAATTTTTATCAAAAAAATGTACCAGAGGACTTTTAATAACCTAATCACTTAGAAATGATTCATTTTATTTTCTAGCTATGGTGGCCATCTTGTGAAGATTAAAGGCTTCAATCTTAACAAAGTCATAGGAGAGACTGCAAAAGAAGTTCTCTTGGCAAAAGCAGTTGGCAGCACAAGAGCATGGATAGGTTAGTACTGTGGAATACATGTCTGTTTGGATAGGTGTGTGTGTTTTGGAATTTTAACATTGCTTTAACAGTTTTTCAGTCATTTTGCTACGATGTCAGCAGTGTGGCAGCTTATAGTAATGTCTAGCATTAGGGCATCATGCCATAGACATGTAGCACCCAGTCACACTATCCTGACACCAGGCTGACCAGTCCTACCAATAACCTTTTAATGATGAGTGCCTAGCTGCTAGCAGCACTTTTATAAGTCTTTGGTATGACTTGGCCAGGGTTGTTAGTACTGTGGAATATGTGTATGTTTGGATAGGTTAGCACTGTGGAATATGTGTATGTTTGGATAGGTTAGCACTGGAATACATGTGTGTTTGGATAGGTTAGCACTGTGGAATACATACACGTATATGTTTGGATAGGTTAGCACTGTGGAATACATGTGTGTTTGGATAGGTTCACACAGTGGAATACATATATATTTGGATAGGTTAGCACTGTGAAGTACATGTGTATTTGGATAGGTTAGCACTGTGGAATACACATATGTTTGGATAGGTTAGCACTGTGTGCATTTGGATAGGTTCACACTGTGGAATACATATATATTTGGATAGGTTAGCACTGGAATACATATATATTTGGATAGGTTAGCACTGTGGAATACATGTATGTTTGGATAGGTTAGCACTGTGGAATTCATGTATGTTTGGATAGGTTAGTACTGTGGAATACATATATGTTTGAGTAGGTTAGCACTGTGGAATACATGTGTGTTTGGATATGTTAGCACTGTGGAATACATGTATATTTGGATAGGTTAGTACTGTGGAATACATGTGTGTTTGGATAGGTTAGTACTGTGGAATTCATGTTTGTTTCATGAGAACACAAATGGGAACAAAAAATGTGGTCTTGCAAGTCATATCATGCTGTAATACAAACCTTTGAGTGCATGTAGTATTAAATAAGGAATAAAATTATGTAACAGGGTTGATGCCAGGGAACAGTCAGTTAAAGCAATTAGGCATGTTACTGACTAATTAAATGCTGAGAGGTCTGTTCACCTCCAATCAGGAAAATAAATCACTTTTTAAGACGGGTTATCCATATACTCTGTCTTTAAGACGTGTCATCCCTATTTTCTGTCTTTAAGACAGGTTATCCCCATACTCTGCCCTTAAGTCAGGTTTAATATCCCCATACTCCATCTTTAAGACAGGTTACTCATATACTTTGTCATTAAGTCAGGTTATAACCATACTCATCTTTAAGACATTATTAATATTTTCTGTCTTTAGGACAGATTATCCTCATACCCTGTCTTTAAGACAGATTATCCACATATCCTGTTTTTAAGATGGATTATCCTCATATCCTGTCTTTAAGTCTGGTGATGCTCATACTTGTCTTTAAGACAGATTATCTTCATATTCTGTCTTTAAGACAGGTTATCCCTATATCTCAGTCTTTGAGACAGGTTATCCCCAATATCAGCCTTTGTGACAGGTTATCCCGGTCCCTACCTTTAAGACAGGTTATCCCCATACCAGTCTTTATGACAGGTTATCCCTGTCCCTGTCTTTAAGACAGGTTATCCCCATACCTGTCTTTATTACAGGTTATCCCTGTCCCTGATTTTAAGACGGGTTATCCCCATCTCAGTTTTTAAGATCGGTTATCCCTAATTCAGATAGGTTGTCCTGATATTCTGTCTTCACCTACTCTGTCTTTAAGACAGGTTATTCACCTACTCTGTCTTTAAGACAGGTTATTTATATGCTCTATTCAAGACATTGGATAGTGGTAGTTTTCCCTTGTTTATGGGTTGTGAGATCTTTCACCAGTTGATATGTCATTTTGCTGTCATTTCTACTCAGACTGTCTTTGATTTTGCAGCATTGTCTTTCTATCCAGGATTCCTTTGTCTTTTTCATGCTTTTCCTGATCATATTGTTTATCTCTCTGTATTTTCTAGCTCCTTCATGATCTCTTTTTCCCTTTTTCAGTTCTCTTCTTTTGTCGCATAGTTCAAGGACATCTGTTGTGACCCAAGGTTTCTTTGTCTGATGATATTTGCCACTGATCTCGCTAGCTGTGCTAGTCACAGCTGTGTTGAATGTGGTTGTTAAGGACTCTAGGTCAGTGTCTTGGCTGTCCAGGGTTATCAAAGGTGCAAATTTAACACCTATCATTGCTTGGAAGGCTTCTGTGACTTTTGGATCTTTCAATTTTGCAAGGTCAAATCTGATTCTTGGTTGGTTAGGCTTTTTGACCATTTTCAGGTGGAGGCAAAACATTGTCATTAATCAATCATGGTCACTTCCAAAATCTGCTCGTGGAAGACTTCATGTTCTGGCAATATTCAGTCCTGTGCAGAATTGTTTTTTCACCAAGATGTAATCAATCTGGTTGTGATGTTGTCCATCTGGACTGTGCCAGATCCATCTTCTAGATGCTTTGTGAGGGCCGAATGTGTTGGCTAGCACAAGATTGTTGTAAGCAGCAAACTTCAAGAGCCTGAGTCCTCTTTCATTTGTTTCTGCATTGCAGAAGGGTCCACAGATGCTTTGCCAGTTTGTCAGTGAATCAACTCCCACCTTTGCATTCCAGTCTCCTTGTACAAACAGAATGTCCTTCTTGGGTGAGTTGTCACTGACATCTTGCAGTTGGTTAAAAGAATTCTCCAGTTCATTGTCATCATAGTTAGATGTGGGTGCATAGGCCTTATGATTGTGATGTTGAAGGGAGTTGCCCTCAGGCAGATGGTAATGAGCCTGCTTTAGACTGGGCAGCAACCCATAATGCTGTTCACAGTGCCCTTGTGGACAAGAAATCCAGTGCCATGATTGTGTTTGTCCCCTCTTCTGCTGAAGTAGAGCTTATGCTCTGCACCTGTTGTTATTTTGCCAAAGTTTTTCCAGTTCTTTCAACTTTTCCACATCCCTCAGTGTTCTAATGTTCCATGTACCAATGATGATATTGTCTCTCCCATGGATCTTGGTAGTCGGGGCACCAGTAGCATACTTGTCACCTCTATCCTGGTGTACAGCAGAAGGCACGGTCATTGTTGACCTTGGCTGCGACCGATCCGGTATAGAAGAATTGTTAGTTGTCTTCATGTGGTGTGTCAAGGGCAAGATACAGCCTGGCGGAGCTGATATCCACTGATATAATGTGGCACACCCTGGCCCTGAACACATGGTCGTTGAGCTCATCTTGGAGCCATTCCACCCTGGTTGTTGACTTCATCGAGGAAGACTTCTGTCCAGTCATGCTGTGCTATCATCACACTATTTTACCCATAGTTGGAGACTTGTGGGGGCATGAGCATCTCATTCCATCCCATATGGATCCAATGAACCTGTACCACTGCCCAGAAGATGTCTCACAGATGATCAAGAGATCCTCAGTACTGCTCAGAATTGTGCAATCATAAGACCCAGAAATTGATGACAACCCCATTCTTTGTGAAGAAGTAGAAATTGCAGTTAGGTCACTAAAGAAAGGAAAGTCAGCCAGCATTGACAACATGCCAGCAGAGCTCATTCAAGCAGGAGGAGAAGAGATAGTCACAGTCCTAACAACAATCTGCAACAAGATATGGCAGACAGGAGAATGGTCCACCACATGGACTCAATCCGTGGTCATTGTGCTCCCCAAGAAAGGAAACCTACAGCTGTGCCAAAACTATGGAACCATCAGTGTGATCAGTCACCCGAGCAAAGTCATGCTGAAGATAATTCTCAGGAGACTGAAGCCTCAAGCAGAGAAAATTATTGCTGAAGAGCAGGCAGGCTTCTGAGCAGGAAGGAGCACCACAGAACAAATCTTCAATCTCAGACTCCTTTGCGAGAAATACCTTCAGCATCAGCAGAATCTGTACCACATCTTTATAGATTTCAAAAAGGCCTTTGATAGGGTATGGTATGCAGCCTTATGGGCAACTATGAGAAAGTACATCATCAGCACAAACCTGGTGCAGTTGTTGAGCACCTCTATGACAAAGCCACCAGTGCTGTCCTCATCAATGGCAGCAGAGGAGATTGGTTTTGAACAATAGTTGGAGTCAGACAGGGATGTATACTGTCACCTACACTCTTCAACATTTTCCTGGAAAGGATAATGGAGGATGACTTGCATGACCACAAGGGCACTGTCAGCATTGGAGGAAGAACAATCACCAACCTTTGCTTCACCGATGATTTTGATGGTTTAGCAGGAGATGAAAAGAACTGGCTGACTTGGTTGAGTGCCTCAACACAACTTCCACAGCATATGGTATGGCGATTAGCGCCGATAAAACCAAATTGATGACAAACAAGACCAATGGCATCAGTGCAGAAATAAAGGCCAGTGGACTGAAGCTTGAAAAAGTCACAACCTTCAAGTACTTTGGATCAATTATCACAAATGAGGGCTCCAAACCAGAACTACTTTGCAGGATTGCCCAGACAACAGTAGTAATAACAAGGCTGAGACCAGTCTGGAAAGATACCAACATTGCTTTTGGTTCCAAAATAAGGCTGATGCGCTCGATTGTCATATCCATCTTTATGTATGCTTGTGAAACATGGACGCTCATATCAGATCTACAAAGAAGGATTCAAACCTTCAAAATGAGATGCTACCACAAGGTCTTGGGAATCTCATACATTGACCATGTAACCAACAAAGAAGTCCACAACAAGATCCAACGACCCATCGGATCCTATGTAGACCTCTTGACCACTGTAAAAAAGTGCAAACTGATCATATGGGCTGACAAAAACAATCTTGCAAGGCACAGTGCGAGGGTGCAGAAGAAGAGGCAGACAGAAAAAGAGGTGGGAAGACAACATCAAGGATTGGACAGGCATGGGATTTGAGATTCCCAAAGGGCAGTAGAGAACAGGGAAAGATGGAGAGAATTGGTTGTAAAGTCAACTGTGGTGCCCCAGCGACCTCTTGGGTTAAGGGATTGATGATGATGATGATGATTCAAGACAGGGTATCCTCATATTCTGTCTTTGAGACCACTTATCCCCATACTTTGTCTGTAGGATAGATTGTCTCTTTCAGTGAGTGGTCTTAAACAGTTGTATATGTACTGTTTTAGTCACAGTACTCTTTGACCTGGAATTTCCAACATCTATAAATCAAAGAGATAAATCAAGACCAAGGCCAGGTTTGGTTATAACAACATTTTTTTGAAAGATATATTACTCTACTTGACTTAATAATTTGACATTTTATTCTTGAAACAGGATGTTCTCAAATATACCATATTGCCATGTACATCTGTCCTTTGGATACAAATTTAGTTTTATCCTTGCTGACATCCCTCGCTCACTACTCTATAGCAATACCGGTAGTCTATGAAAACAGTACAGAATAATCTTGTTAATACCATATATCTTCATGTATGAGTCAAGACCAACTGCAAACAACATATACCCTTATTTGCTGTTGTATAATGCACTGGCAGATCAGGGTCTGTGTTGTTTGTAAATTATTGATTACTTCTGACAAACTGCATAGACCCACATCTTCCAGAGCATTAGGCGATGGCAGATCTTGGTCTTTGCAGTTTGCAATTGGACTTGACTTATAAGGGAGTATATATGGTGTGTCACATTCAGTGCGTTTAAATTTCCTTTGATATTGCCAGCTGATTAAACATATTGTTAGGTGTATAAATAAAACTGTAATTGACTTTATAATTTGTCATATTTAAGTAATTATTAGATATTTAGATTTAATGGGATTAAACTTAACTGCATTTATTATTCGACTCTATCCCATAATGAAAATGTTTGCCAAGACCACAAAGGAATTTAAGAGTACAAAGCAAATCTTTGTCCAATGTTCATGTTGTTTCACATATATATCTGCAGTGCTTTCTCCAGGATGTGCAGATTTTCTCTAAATTGAATTAATTCCCCTTTACAAGTTAGCAAGTTTACAAGAATCATGTACATTTCATTTGCCCCAAAAAAATATAAAAAACATTTACCATTCGAAGTTCGTTCAGTGAAACAGGTTGGAGAATAACCCATAAAACAATTTATATATGGTCAATTCACTTGGCAGACTTAGCTGTTGGAGCAGTCCTTGGCTGATGACAAAACCCCTTAGTTTTCAGGTCTTGAGAGAGAGAGAGAAAGAGAGCACAAATTTATATAATTTTATTTCATTTGCAGCTATCCCTTTAAAACAATATATATATATATATATATATATATATATATATATATATATATATATATATATATATATATATATAGATATATACTTAAAAGACAGTATTTTAGAGATATTGGTTTATCTCATGTACATAACAACATTATAGAACTTAATGTGTCAGTTCATTTAATTATTGCCATGCCACTGTGCAAATACAGTAAGGGGTAAATGCAATCCTTCTTTTAAGTACTGTTGAATTGTGATGAAGAGATATGAAATAGATTGCCATTGATGGAACAAATGGTGTGAATAGCGCTTTATGCTTAATTTTTGTAGCATTTTGAGTGTCAAGTCATTATAAATTGTCATGCCATTGTGTTTAGGGCTATCAAAGGATATCCAGCAGGATATATAAAAACCATGGGAGTGAAACCCGGATTCAGTATTTTATTTAAAAAATGATATAGAATTAGGTAGATGTATTACTTATGTGTCTTGTTTGATGTCCGCTTGTACATATTTTTAGAGGCAATTAATTCAACATTTATAAATTGCAATCCATTTCAAATTTGATATATACAGTAGAGCTAAAATTATTTTGAAAAGAGGAGTTATATAATAAATACAAAACCACATTCATGTTTTGGTCCAAGTTGAGAGACAGAACTCATTTGATGTGGCTCATGAATACATCTCAGCCTGACAAACGTGATCTATCCCTATGTCATATCAAACTCATTCATTCCACTGACTTGGAACAAAACACATATGCAGTTTTGTGTATATATAAGTATTTTAAGAAAAATATTCTAAATTAACTTGATATTGTTAACTGGAAAATCTGATTACTCATGGACTTCAGCATCAATTAACACATTTTTCTTCAGTAGTGTCATTTTATAGCTCATTTCGATTCTTAAAACACTTAGAAATGTACAAATAAATATATCCACTCATTGAAGTTAGAGCAACAAGCAAACTGTCCTTATATTAAGCTGTCTCCAGGGTAGCAGTAAACTTAACACAGATGATTTTTACAATTTGACTGACATGATTCAGGATACATTTTAGACTTATAACAATTATTGTATAATTACCATGGAAACTGGACACAAAATAAATTGAGATAATATATAAAATTGTAACTGTCTGTGTTTGCAAGATGGTGTGGGTGGTTGGATGATTAAATATGACTTTAAAATTGGACTTGCATTTATTAATTTTTTTAATAGATCATATTAATAAGTTAGTTGCTATTATGCGTAATTGGACAGCATGAATTATCTCCTCATTTGCATCAATTGATAGCAAGGAATTTTTGCTTATAACATTCCCCAAACATATTGACAACAAATCTGAATATATAGCATATGTGCATTCCAAAATATTAGACTACTTAAGTAATGACTTTACTGTTTTCCCCAATATGCAGGTGCACTTGTGTCAAAGAGCTTACACACGTTCCATCTGTACTTACTTATAACATGAGTCCAACTGCAAACTGCACAGACCCAGATCTGCCAATGCATTATGTACTGGCAGGTCTGGGTGTGTGCAGTTTGCTAGGAGTAATCAGTAGAACAAACAACATAGACCCTGATCTGCAGGCACATTATCTTACTGCAGATCTGGATATTTGTTGTTTGCAGCTTGACTTAACTTATAAGTGAGTATATATGGTAGGATCTGGCATAATATTTCAAGATTTTCCAGACACACTACAGTCAATGTACAACCAGGAAATACCTTGCAAAAGCTGGTTGTCATTCAAAATGTTTTGTTAAGCAGGCATCAGAATTGACTTCTCGCCAAACATAACCATGCCCACTCATTAGCAAAGTACATTAAATCAGAGTATTTTACATTGACACTTAACTCATTTGAATTATTGCTGAATATTTTAGTGTTGAATGATAATTTCATGAAATTGGTTGAAAATGGTAAAATTATGAAAATTGGTTGAAAATGGTAAAATTATGATCATTTTAATTTGTGTTTGATCTGTCAGTTGGCAAGTGATGCTCCCAATGTGCCTTTAACTTACAGAATGCCTGAATCCTTCGCAGAATTATCATTGGTCACTGGTTAATAGGTTAATGGGTATTGGTATGTGTTAGGCTTTAACTGACATATTGGTCACTGGTCCATTGGTAATAGCATGTGTTAGGCTTTAACTGACATATTGGTCACTGGTCCATTGGTAATAGCATGTGTTAGGCTTTAACTGACATATTGGTCACTGATTCATGGGTATCGGTATGTGTTAGGTTTTAACTGACATATTATTCACTGGTCCATGGGTATTGGCATATGTTAGGTTTTAACTGAAATGTTGGTCACTGGTCCATAGGTATTGGTATGTGTTAGGCTTTAATTGACATATTGGTCAATGATCCATCGATATTGGTATGTGTTAGGTTTTATCTGACATATTGGTCATTAGTCCATAGGTATTGTTATGTGTTATGGTTTAACTGACATATTGTTTACTGGTCCATAGATATTGGTATGTGTTGGGTTTAACTGACATAGTGGTCACTGGCCCATAGGTATTGGTATGTGTTGGGTCTAACTGACATATTGGTCACTAGTCCATAGGTATTGGTATGTGTTGGGTCTAACTGACATATTGGTCACTGGTCCATAGGTATTGGTATGTACTGGGTCTAAATGATGTATTGGTCACTGGTCCATACGTATTGGTATGTGTTGGGTCTAAATG
>JAECUM010023464.1:0-48907 GCA_016617855.1 Megalonaias nervosa
AACCGAAGCCGCGGTGGCTTAGTTGTTAGCGTACCTGACTAACGACCCAAAGGGTGCGAGTTTGAATCCTACAATCGAACCAGTCTGGGTCAGATACCGTGTTGTGTCCTTGGGAAAGGTATTTTACTCTAACTGTCCCGGCATTAAATAACCTGCTCGTGCTGCTGTATCGTAAAGCACCAAACCAAACCTACAAACCATTAAATAGTTTTGATAACTGTACTTTAAAATTTGATAGCAATGAATCTATGAGAAGATACAGATGACAATGTGACATGAGCTTGTAACAAAATCAACTAAACACAAAACTATACAGGATGGTTATATAGAGGCTACACCTCCTCTTGAGAAAGCTGTTTACAAACGTCATTACAGCTCTGAAGCTGGTGCTGTTGAATAGTCGAGAACCTTGCCAATTGACGAAATAAATTATATGACAGGTGAAGATGAGCTAAAGATTGGACATCCTTCTTCTGGAGAGATTGAAATGGATCAGCAGAAATATCTAGTCAAAACTTGAAAACTATCTGGCATTTATAAATGCAAACATTGGAATAACTGAATTTCTCTATAATTGGGTGAATACAAAAAAAGAAAACCATAGCTATTGCATATGGGTCATGCAAAAGAAATATCTGGTAACAACTGAGCTTTTATAAACAAAGCTTGGAAGA
Organism: Megalonaias nervosa; assembly: GCA_016617855.1. Taxonomy (NCBI): domain Eukaryota; kingdom Metazoa; phylum Mollusca; class Bivalvia; order Unionida; family Unionidae; genus Megalonaias; species Megalonaias nervosa. The sequence continues at coordinate 675 of JAECUM010023464.1, forward strand.
AATGGACAACATATGAATTTTTTAGCGCTAGAGCTGTTAGAAGTTCCAAGGTATTGCCATAGTTCGTAATGTATGGTAGAACATCAATAACAAGCAAATTTCTTCCAGTCAATAGATTTTAAATAGAAAACAGAAACTAATGAGAAAATAAAAAATGTTGAAAAATGCTTTATAAATGAAATTTGTACTTGTTTCTTTATTGTTGATGTATTTGTGCCTTTAACTGCACTTGTTAAAATAGTTCTCATTGCAGGAGTAGATGCTTACCGTGAAATACACTCTCAGACTACGCAATACTGCTTAAAATCTCCTGAAAAGGATGTAGTTAGCGATCCTCAGTGAACTGACTTTTCGCTTGTTCTTTTCAATGTCTTTCCTCGAAGACATTTTATCACTTTTAGACCAGTTGTAGTTACCTATCTTGTAAGTTTTATTTGCTATTTGTTAAATGAAACATATTTATCCTCGTTATTAGGTATGACTTTTATCTGATCGTCTAGATTATTTTTTTTTAAAAAGTTTCTTAATGAGTATAATACTGGTCTATATTTTTTAGTGCGATATATTTTTGTATGTGAAATTCAAATTACAGTTGTTATGAATAGAATATGGCACACACTTGTTAAATTAAATTTCTTCTCATCTTCATATGTGAATACAACTAGATCCGCGATCCTATCCAACTAGTGATAAAACATCTGAATGTACTCAGTAACTCTCTAAATGACTGGTTTATAACATTTATGAATCGCCTTGTGGTATTTACAAGCTCTGATAAAGTGTGCTTGACAATTTGTATTGTGCTTTAAGACACGGCAGTTTTAAAAGTTATATGCAGTGGGCAGCGCGGACACTTGAAGTGCGGAATTTTGTAATTTGATGACAGAAATGGTAAACAATCTGTTTCGATGTTTCTAAATTTTGTAGCATTTCTTGAAGCAATATTGATTATGATTACAATATCAATGTTTCTTACTTTCTCTCAGTCTACTTGTTAATTATTTTGTTGTGCGTTTTCTTAGACGTATTAATGTGGTTGGTATTTCTTTTGTAACTTGTTTGAAGTCGTTTAATTCACTGTGTTAGTTTTCTTCGTCATTGATCTTTTTAAAATACCAATATTTCAAGATATATTTAACTACTAATTGTTTTGTTGCGTGAAAAGCATTAACATATTTAACTTTAATCATTCGATTTGGCAAAAAGCCCAACTGCACTCCCTAGTTTATCAATTCCTGAGAGCAGCCATGTCTGGAGTTTGTGTACCCATGAGAGAACCCAGGGACATTATTCATCGCCCTATTTTACTGTAAATTTGAAGCGTTGTCGCCTAGTTTCTTAAATCAACAAACCCATTCGACTGGCATACTTGAACAAATGATTCGACTGTCGATAATTATACAAAAGAAAACAATTCAGAGAGCAATATCTCCATTGAAATTCAACGCTTTTTACGGTTTGCGTTACCAAACATTCTCTACAGAATGCCATACAATATTTAATGTTGTTTCATCTACAGGCTACTCCATTCGCTGCATCGAGCCAAGGGTAGCAATTGTCTGTAAGTGTGTCTCTGTGTTTTAGTATATCCGCACCATAAAAACTCCATTAATTTTAATGTGACTATTGAAATATTATGATAGTAACGTTCTGGTACAGTATTTATAAAATAATGATGGAATTAATTTCTCAGTGTCATCATTTATATTTTGCGTATGTGGACCAAAGCCTGGGTGACATAAATTTATGCAGTCGAAAATAACTAGTGTATTTTGACTATGTACACGCATACATTACAGATTATATTTCATTCGGGACAAAGGCAAATAGCCGATGTAATTAATAGCTCACATGATCGGATCACACAACAATTAAGTATTCTAGTTATGCGTAACGTATTTATTTTTTTATTGCCTGTGATAGTCGTATATCTTAAACTGTTTGATAGTCGTATATCTTAGTCTGTTCACTCTGACTCAGCAGCTGTGCTGGAGCAAATAGATGAAAACTGAAGATAATAATCAATGTGATCATTTATTGTACGCGGTAGACGATTGTACTAATTTAGGAGAATCGGGTACCAGAGGGGTCTAAGGCGCTTGCCTTCATAGATCATTTACACATTTACCTCTATCCGCGTGACTTCAAGTGTCGGCTCGACCAACGTAGGGTATGCGAGAAATTTTGCTTGTAGCTTCATGTGCGTCGGTTGTTCGTCACGGGGTCTTCCCGGATTCTTCCTCCGCCGAATATACTGACCGCCATGTTTAGCCTATCAAGTACTGAACAGTTGCGTTAAACCCCTGAAACAAAAACTGTACAAATTTCATTCCACAAGTGTAACATCTCTTCTTTTCAATTTGCTCGTGAAAAATAATACCCAAGTGGCATGCACTAGTTCTATAACAGTGCCATCAATTGTTTTAATAACCTTTTTGTGAAATGGTCGAGTCAAGCAATAGTTATATAAATATGACGGCAATGCTCTACATTTTCAAACTAATACTCTCGAAACATTCAGTAGATCTGTTTGCAAGAGATGTTAAAATTTACAAATGTTCTACTATTCTCAGTATGCTGACTCCTGCAAGCCCTCCACATTAGCTAGGAAACGTTACTATAACTCGTTTTTCGGAAGTGGCAGACGGGTTACACCTCACTTTCGACCCATATTCATCCAATAAAACTAATAAGAACGACGGCATTTATCTGTTACCTATAAGTTTTCAGAATATTTTACAACCTTAAGAAAACGATACATATCGATTGGTGCAGCTAAGGTCAAATGTTATTTCTGGAAATTGTCTGAACTTTTTCTACTATTTCTTTACTGAAGATTAGCGATGATACCACGTGACGAAAAATAAGTAATAAAGCAATAAAGGCCAAAACGTATCTTCGAAATAATAACTAGATGAGACAGCGTGTGCGATGGATGAAGAAATCCAAACCAATTAGTCTAAAAACCTCATGATTTCTGTGACCTAAAAGTTGTTATAAACAGGAGCATCTGTCATTGAGGAACCAAGTAGGAACGGTCACCATGATGCTTTTATCAAATGTAACACTCAAGGGCTGCGTTTGTTACACTTGAATTTGTAAGGCCCAGTTTATATTGGTTCTAAAAGGTATACCATCTTTGTTTTCATCTTAAATTACAGTAAAACTTATTAAATTAATTATCAAATGATGACCTATGTATACTCCAACTAGAGGTTGCGATTGTTTAACATACATTCTGGTATTAACTATGTGTCATTTGCAAGTAGATCCAACTGAATCGTATATTAAAAATTCTAATTGTGATGCTTTCAATGTTTTCGCTGATTTATTAACCATTTATACGAGTTTGTGCATATGATGTTTTAAATGTAAAAAAATAAACTTACCGGAAGGAATAAGCGATACCTGTAATTACAGGTACTAGTCCATCTCACATCAACTATTCATTGATCACGCTTAAGCCTTGTTACATACCCTCTTGATGCGCACATACATTGAGGCTCCCATGGGAGTACCTATATATCAATAAGTGGGAGAAATAAAAAAAAAATCTATGTGGTAAACTGATTCCTGAAATATCAGCTATTTCGTAATTCACCAGCATGTCAATGAAGTAGGGTTTACTGTTGTACAATCATACAGGTGATAAGCAACTAATTGTGCGCCTTTCCCTACCTGTTGCAAATCGAAAGGTATAAATAACAAAAGTATCTAGCATCTGATGAGTGTCAACGAAGCTACAAGGTAGAATACATATCAACTGTTTTGGGAGAAGTTTAGGTAAATAATCCCTTCCAATTCATTTAAGACTGGGTGTTACCGTCCTAAGATATATGTCAGCTGAGATGCTAACAAACGATGAATATGTTCATTAGGTACATGTATGTCCAGCTCTAAATACCGTGTTACACATATCAAATCAAAACGACTATGTTCTTACCTGACCATGTTCGTGTCTTTCTGTAGACACGCCATATTAAAATCTGGGTCAGAATTCCCCTTCAATTAATGTCATTCATGTTACTGATTGTATTGAAATCGGATGCATTTTATTTAATGTGTACGTGTCCAAAATAACGTGTATTTAAACACGGAAACTAGTTTGTTTATGTCATTCAAAAGAATGTGTAGACTTATAGGTTACTGCATTTGTATGGGAAAATATGAACGAGTTTTTTGGATGGAAATACTGCACAACCGTGGGAGTGCAGTATATCCATCCGACAAAACGAGTTCATATTTTCCCATACAAATGCAGTAACCTTTTTATTATATGCTCATTTTCTCATTCTACCTTAGGCTTAATTTTATAAATAAAAATACACTACAAGAAACAAAGTAATTGTATGTGTGCCGTAGTCCAAACTAAATACACAAGGCAGATTCATCATTACACAATAACATTATTAATGCGCACATAACTCCGCCCAGATAAATTTGAACTTAGTCGCGCGCTAGACATAACTTTCGAAAGGAAATGGCGTTTTGGTCTACTTAAAATTGAAATTTGAAGTCATATTATGAATGAATGCGCATTGCAACAACTTTTCCACTTGATCTGGAATGAATAGATTTTGGTATTTTTGTTGATTCTACGAAATTTCGTGTTTATGGACTGGATTTATCTGTGCCAGTTCTACATGAAATACTTTGGATTGAAGCAGCGAGGGAGAAGCGTGTTGACATCTGCAAGTGCGTTCCTGTTCTGTCATTGAATGTTTGAAATCATAATGTGGGAAAAATATGAAGTCTTTCAAATTCCAATTATCAAAAAGAAGCTATGGAATATAATGTTTATTTCATTTTGAGTGCAGTAAGGAGGATGTAATTGCACTTGGAATATAGTCGAAATTACAGTACAATTTCGAAATGTGTAATCAAGCTTGAGAACCCATGACATAGCTCATGTAATTCGGATTTGCAGAACTAAGAAAGTACATTTTGAGGAAATTCAGGATGTAAAACTGTAAGTATATTTTTTACCATTCTTATTACCAGCTAGAGAAGGCAGTTTATGCCTTGTAACTTGCATGTTATTTGTAAGGACCCTGTCTGGTTTCTATAACTAGCCTAAATTCGAAACATTGTATCAAAAAGGTTAACGCGGAATGTCCCAAAGCAGCTGGTATGTGGCAGTCCACGAAACATCTGCTTTAGTTCATTCAGAAACAAATTTAATCAACCAAAACGTAAAGCGTTTACTACGAGAGTGTGCATGATTTGTTTACAAAGTAGTTCCTAATACACTATTGGGCACACGTAAGTTCAAAATGAAGTTACACGCGAGTGCAGTATCGTAAAATATTGCACGATTTGATAATGTACAGTTAACGGAGAAAAAAAATGAGCATATAATAAAAATACATACATTATACTTCGCTTGAAAGAAACATCAAAAACAAGAACACATTAACAGTAGATGTTATTTGCGACGCTTAAAATGAGGTACCATAGTGGGAAAATCCACCTCTCCCCACCTCCTCCAAAAAAGCCCAAAATAAAAGAACATTTGCACTTTCGAAGGGGCCAAAAGAGGATGCGAGTGAAACTAGAGTTGTTACCGTGTTTTTCATCCATGAAACCAATCCAAAGTAAAGACTGTTCTCTTTTTACGCACTTGTAATTGATAAAAATGTGGGATCTGTGTCAGGAATTAACCAACACGAACTTATCTTGACTGATATGTCTCGTTTCCTTCACTGGTGCAGGAGACATATACAGCATAGTGATTGGCAGCTTACCAATAAATCAAAGATATCCAGCAACATCACGTATATTGCTAGTCTACCGCGAGAACACGCGACTTCAAATTATATTTTCAAATGCGGTTTGATGTTATTAATTTGTAATACTCTGGATTATAGCGTTGATTGTTAAAATGGAAATAGAAGTTTCGTTAATATGTGCATGTTTTCTTTGTAAGTTTGTAAGGAAAGAATTTTACTATAAATAATGAATTCAGGATATAGCTATTTCATTGACAATCGAGACTGAGGGACAGGGAGTTAGGATGGGTTGGCTCTGTTGTATAGTAGGGTTGTCATACGTCCTCTTTTCCCGGGACATGTTCTCCTTTTCGGTCCTAAAATCTCTGTAGAGATACTGAGACATATACACCCCTATTCGGAGTGTCCACAGTTTGAAACTTAAAATATGGTATATCTATTGTATAGATCTTTCCATTTTTGAAGCAAACTAATTATATGTCTTATGTAAATTAATTTGCCTATAAACTATATAGATTTTCGAAGTAATTAATTTAAAACAAAATGTTAGGCACCAAGGCTACAAATATAAATGAAGCACAGTTTTGAACGTAACGTTTACAAATTTTCTGTGATATTTGCCAAATCATTCGGATATGCTCATTCGCATTTTAGAAACAAACATTATTTTACTGCCACATGTTTTCTGTGTCAATCCAGCATGAAAATAATTACAGGGGCAGAACAGAAACTCTCGATCCATTGATCGATCGACAGTCTATATATGTTCCTATTGTCAGGTTTTCGGTTTACAACGATCTTCATCAGCAACCAACTCATCCAAAATTTCATTTGTTTTTGTACCCTAACAAAGTGTTAATAATATCACATATCGGCCAATTTATAAATCAAAGACTCACAAAACTAGTTTGAATTTTCTGGAAATCTTAACGTTGTGCAGCAATAACTGCGCCAAACGTGTAATGTTTTTGCCGAAGATGTTGCTTAATAATCTTCAAGGTTTAATCAACTATAGCACTAATTATTTATATGATATTTCAGGTGGAAAAAGACGTAGTAAATGTGACATCAGTAGCGCACTTGTAAACTGTGAACCTGAATGTTTGCATCCAGGGCAGGGCCGTCGCAAGGGGTGGGCAATACCGGTAACCACCCGGATCGCTAAGGCCGTAGAGGAGCCATTTAGCTTAGCATGTTCTTTCAAAAATGTATGTCAGTAAACGCGTGAACCGTTCGGATGAGAGTGCTACTCGGTTTGGGTTCAGTACTGTAGGAATTGCCCGAAAACTGGTTAAATTCACGCTCTGTGCGAAGCACTTTATATACTCTGTGGCAAGCAAGAAGCACGATAATGGCATGCACCATCTTTAGCTAGTAGCTTGTGTTGGACCTTGAATATGTGACTTTTAATAAATAACCATCCCTTAGAGCCCGACAAGAAACTGCTACCTCGTATCTTCCTTCACAGACTCCATGGCGGCGATGACATCGTAGTGTATGTCGCAGGGCGTGCAGTTGGCGTAGTTGAACCAGTGAACGTTCATGTGGCTGTCCCTCTTGGACTGGATGTCGTCTCTGGCCGGTGTAAACTCTGATACAACAAATCTTAGTAAGTAGTTCTTTCGTTGTTGTTATTTACGGTTGATTGATCATGTTTGAGAACTTATATTGAAACAGAAAAAGAGAGCATTTTGTTGTTGTATTTTAACTGAATGTCTTATGGTATATTTTTGAGTATGGTCTTTTCTCCTTTAGAAGTAAATATTTCCTTTCTTATTTTATTTAAACATTTCCATTTCAAAGATATTTCTGTCGGAAGAGAAATTGTTACTTTTGTAATTTGTTTGAAATTTGGGAGTTAAGAAATTCACTAAATTATAAGAAAGGCATTATTTTAAAGTTTATTACCAGGGCGTTATAGATTTTATTTGTATTCAATTAGTTTTACATTTGTGATTTAAATTTGAATTTAATAGTTTGAGCTTTTCATCTTCTTTTGCCAACGACATCATCGGTTATTAGATTTTGGGGTAATTTAATTAAAAACTTTCGGCTATCAATAAAAGGGGTAAAAGAAGAACAGAATATAAATTATTACTTTAAATTATTGAAGGAATTGGATACAAGCAGTATACGTTTAAAACTTTCATTTTAATTGAAAGTATTTTCATAATTTTTTTCATGTAGTCTTAACAAATCTCACTCAATTTATTCGAATTGAATAGTTGGATCGTTCGTCCTTTTCCTTTCCCTGTAAAATATTTAGGAAATTTCGGGCATAACTACTTGACAAACATGTCACCTAATTCGCTCTCTAAGGGCGCAAAAAATAAAGCATTAGGCTGAGCGTGAGACAATGTTGCAACAAGGTGCAACTTTTCTTGGGAAATATTTTATCCATGGGAAACAAGCATTTAGTATCAGTACTAATACTTCAATTGCCCTAAGCCTAGCGCAAAAGAAATAAAAGAAAACGTTGTCAATTTACTCAAGTAAACTACTGATTCATTAACTTCAACACTTAATGAAGGGCAAGGCAATTAATTTCGCGGACAGCTTTACGCAGGTAATCTCGATAGTGTAGGGGGATGGGCTTGTTTGGTAACGGAGCTAAATCTGTCGTATCTCTAAATGTAAATGAGGGGGTCAAGAAGGACAAAGTGCCCACTATCCATGAATCAGAATTGTCTTGTGGCCAGCAGTCACATATTCTGTTTACTGGAAGATTATTTTAAAAGGACCTGATAAAATCGATGCTGACAAGATATTTCCAGTGCATGATGAGATGATTTTCCATAAACCTTTTAGAAAGACAGCTAGACAACGGTGAGAAATTAATCAAGCGTAAGCTTATTTATTCTACGTCTGCTGATAATATGTTTTGTTGTTGTAAATATTTTGACAAGAATTCCAAATTGCTGTCTGCGCAATCCGGTCATAAGAAATGTAAACACATACCAGACTATTTAAAGCAACATGAAAGATCACCGTCATTTTTGGCTTGTTGTGAATGGTAAAAAAGAGAGAAAACTCAAACTTGACAACTGTATTGATACTCAACACCAGCGAATTATTGCTTTTGAGATGAAACTCTGGAAGAAGGTTTTCGAGAGTTTTATTGCTATTCCTGTCTCTGCCGGAGAGGAACTTGTCGTTTCGTGGCACTTCTTATAAGTTCTTTACAGAACACAATGGGAATTTATTTTCTTGGTTTGATGGAGCCCCTGCGCCGGTTTGACAGTGTCATGCGTGAACAAGTACATCGTGCTGTTGCAGGGAGAAAACAACAATCTGCTCATTACTTGAGACTGGCCAAAAAGTCCTTGAAACCCAAACGAAATACTATGTCATAATATTTGCAGTACATTCGACATAAATCATAATAAACAGATGTCATTTACGGTTCCGTATATGTGCTGGGAGTTGCCGATGGTTTTCCATTTCGGCCAACACGGCCATGGTAATTGTTTTATCTTCAATAGCCTTCTAGTATAGCTTGGTAATTGTATTGAGACTGCTTTGTGCCGCAGACAGAAGTTCTGAATAGATATGTATTCGCGAAAGCAGCAGTGAACAAGATTATTTCAGCAGTGCCGCCAGCTATTATTCCGCTTTGATTATTTTATCGCATAGAAATATTGAGTGTCTATCATATTTCTTCTGTTAATGATGTAATCGTGTAGTACAATTGCTCGAAAGACTGTCCTTAATTAGCAGCAACACTCACAAGTACTTCTAACCAGTTACTCTTTTTTACTGGTATAGCTGTCGTACAATTATAGGAAATCTCTGCATGAGGAATATTTAAGTTTCTGGCCATTGTGCGTCCTTGAGCATTACATTTATATAGTCATACTGATTACGCCATTGCATGATGTCTGAAACGATGATCTCGTCTTCACCCAAACACTGTTACAAGGAAGAGGGTGTCCTTGGTGAATAATTGTCGAGATTTCTCTCTTTATGGTTGGGTAAATGTTGGTAAAATACAACCAACGGGGAATGGAATCGGGGTCGATTTGTCGATCAATTCCACTTTGTCGACATTCAAAACTCCAGTCAATGACAAAGCTTTCTCGCGTGCTAATGCTATTACGCCAAGCAGGCCTCTAGTTGGTACTTTTACTCTAGGGTGGCCCCAATTCCTATTTGAACCTTTATAATACAATATTTCAGTGTATACGAGGCTTTGCTAACACCACTATGAAGTAGATGTACATCAACAAGTGTAGAAAAAAATTACTATCAATATAACCATCTGCTGTAAGCCGGTACGACACCGCATCGGCAAATCCCTCAACCCCATTCCTACGGTCGGAATCTATCACTTACATGTAATGATAACTTTAATGTTAGACAAAAGTACCAATGATGCCTAAGTACACGACTTGATAGATGTTTCGTGCTTCGAACTGAATTTCATCGCTGGAAACCAATGATAATGATAACGTATATATTAATCTTTTCTCAACAGTTTTATCGGTCAAGCAGGTTACGGTTGCTGATCGACTAATACGCTGATGATTATTTACCAATTTTGAAATTTTACTCAACGTGTCACTACACTCAGACGTGTGTATCCTTAAGACGTGAGGCTTAGGTCTATCAAATTCATTTACAACATTCTCAAAAATAAGTCTACCATTTTCTAAGGTTACCTAGTCAATTAAACCTTGTCTTCACTGGTTAATATTATCCGCATTTACTTCATGCAGTTACTATGCGTGGTGGTGAGGGTACCTCTGTAATCTATTTAACCATGTATTGTTTTGTTGCAGGATAAGGTGGTTCTTGAATCTCATATCGTTGTAGTAGATCTAAAATCAATTGAATTGGATGGAATTCTAGAATTTTCAAATGATCCACAACAACACGCTTCATTCTATCAAGGACTCGCATTGCAATTTGTTTAGCTATTGATGCAACGCGCAAAGGTAAGATCGCGAGCACTTTTGGTATGCCTGTGAAGACTCCCTGAACAACATCACCAAGACCAGTTCCGTAACATGCTATGTCAACGGGTTTTCTCGAGCTGAAAACAGACATGGGTATCACACGTCCACGTAATTGTATTTAAATATCATGTCGGTCTCTATGTACAGTTCACGCAGAGGTCTAATGTGTGCTCGTCGTCAACCACAAGGGTTAATGGAATGTGTCGACCGACCATTACGACATGGAAGATACACGGACGCCACGTGAATGATCGATATAAAATTACTTAGTGACTACAACTAATGGTGTCAGAGTTCAGATTAAAATTAGTTGTAATGATGATCCTGATAATATTTGGCCTGAAATTGTAGCTGGTAGGGACGGGTCCTGCCTGCATGCAAAATTAGTTTATTTAGGGAAATCTCATTAATACCTTCAGACCAACCAAGAACGGTTCTTAGCGATGGGGCGCAACATCAACCGCATATTCTCTAGATTTAATCAAAATGGTACAGCTGAAATGATCCTAGTGCGACCGCGTGCGTGTGATTTTTCACCGCTGTGATTGGTGTAGATATAGTCACATAAAATTTCTGGTTTCATTGATGAGATCAAAGTATCAATTACTTTATTATAATATTCTCACGCAACGCGAGCGGCTTATTTGTACTCGGTAATGTCTCTAAACACAATGGGTCATGTTTTGGCCAATGATACCGATGTTTGTATTTAACGCTGAGTGTTCCCATTCGTGGTTTATGTTTAGAGCGGCATGTATATGATTTTCAAAGATCCATTGGCGACCTTGTTGATTAAAATATTGCTGTGTTGTTTTCATTAATGTTCTGTACACGGGTGATTGTGGTGGTAAAAAGCTTCTCAACTGCCTCTCTAACATCTTCATCAAGTATGCGGGTGCTTTTGCGATGACACCAACAGCTTCTTCAAGTTCTCTTACGTCTTCTTGGATTCTCGCAATCACCTCTGGCAAGCGTCACAAATAGTCTCCGTGGATGCCCTTGAGGATTTCTTGATAACTTTGGCGCGCTTTTCTGTCTTAGCAACACGACTCAGCGGTGCAAATGTTTGTACAAAACCCTCTGTGATATGTTCTTTTTCGCGACTGTAACATATTTGACCTTTTGCGGCGGACTGTAACATTAAGCATCAGATTTTCGTGTTCGCGAGCCTTGTGGCGTAGCTCCTCATTCTCTGCTATGGTACCACTGACAGGTTCTGGCACTATATTTATCATTATTGTTTAAATTATTAGGTCAAAACTAACCAAATACTTGCGTGACCCACCAGTCCAGTCATTAACGAGGAAACTATATGGTTCCTGGGTGATCTTGGCAAACATATTCCAAAACGCATCCCAATAATAATCAACAGTACACAAAATCCAATCAATGTTTGCGAGACCATGCGTGTCAATGCCGCGAAATATCATTATATCATAGGCATGTATTATGTATATTTAATTATATTGCGTGCTTCACTTTTGCCCATGATTGAGAATTTTGGATTGAGTTTATGGCTATTCACCAGGGTCCTCCTTTTGACCGGAATCTGGCTGACCGCCAATCAGAGGATGTTCTAGATTTCCGCACAAAGTGATGCAAATGTACCTCCCTGATGCCTGAGGTTCACTGCAAAATAATGTGTTGCCGAAGGCGATCATAACACGACGACACCTTATGAGATTGACACACCCCTGAAAGGTTAAGAACACTGCCCGCATTTTTAGGTTGTTTTTATGAAGGGTCACCTCTTCCCGAGACAAAAATCCCTAAAGAATTATTCCCTATGGGTCCAGGAGAGCACCCAATCCCGAATCTGATGCTGCTGTGTACAGTAATGAGTGAAGATTGGAGCTGTGACACAAGCCTACGATCAGGATTCCATTCTGATATAGCTACAAACTCGGATGGTGGCAAACATTGGATCCCACAGGAGTCCGAGCCGATAGCTCAACCTTGTGTGACTTCCTACAAGCAGGAACTAGAGATAGCGCAAGTAACATCTCCATAGGAGAACTAAAAGAAGCTGCGTTCAGAGATCCAAGAAGAGAGGGAGATAAAAGTGAGCCGAAAATGAAGTATTGGCCATAACACCAGCTATGTTGGACAGAATAGGACTGGTCCTGGGAAACAATGATACCCGATTCATCTAGTTTAGGCACAAACGAGTCACCGTCGACCAACTGTAGGACAGGTCTTTCTAGATAGTATCTGTTGAGGACATTGTGCACCAATCACAACCACCGAAACATAGAGCTTTATGACGTTCCTTACCGAGGCGGTAGTCTCCATTATGAAGCCTTCTTCACAATTAAATTTATTTGTGGCAGCCATGTTGGATGTTTGAACATAACCACTTTCATTCAGGACCAAATAAACATCTTAAGAAGTCATCTAAAACCCCAAGTCAATATCACTTTTTGTTCGAATTGTGTAGTGATAACAGGACTTTTAAAGTGGCTGGTGTTGTGGTTACATTGAACCTCATATAGGCACTTGTTCAATTTAGATTCAAATAGACATCATAAGACGTCTTTTAGTGAAAACCCTCAGCTTGATTTGACCATCCATTCAGAAGGTGTAATAACATGATTTTCAATCTGACTATCGATATGGCTGTATTAGATACCATATCAGTACCATTTTCGTTTATGACCAACTTGACATCATACTATGTCTATTAGTAAAAATCCAATGTTGAAATGAGCATCCATTCAAGAGGAGAATCTATAACAAGTTTTTCAAGATTTCTGCCATGGCGGTCATACTGGCTGACAGATCGGCACCATTTTTATTTTAGAAACAACTAGATATCATAAGATATCTTTCAGTGAAAACTCCATGCTGATATGACCATTCATTCAGGAAGTGTAGAGAAAATATTTTTTCATGACGCCTGCTGTGCTGGTCATATTGTATGTCCAAGAGAGCCACCATCTTTGATTTAGTACAAGCTAAACTGTCGTACTGATGTGCGTTCGCAAAAATTAATGTCAATCTTCCAAGTAGTTTAAACAGCAGACCATTGCATAAGTTCTTCTGGCCTATGACCAGGAGAGCAAAATACACTTAAACAATGCAAGAGCTGCGGATACAATCACTCAGTCGACAAAACGGTATATGATTGGTTGAAAATAAGCTTACAAATTGCAATGAAGATGAATTTTGTTAAGCTACTTGGCACATGTTTACTCTCACAAGAATCCAAGGAAATGAGGAAGATATTCTGTATGTTGGCTATAAATAAGGAATCAGACTGGGGTCAAGTTCACTTCAATTCTATACCTCGTAATACTAATTGGAGGGAATATTCATCTTGGACTGGAGACTCGGTGTTCCAGAAAATGAAACTAATGCACTAGTAGCAGGTGATGTATTATTACTATTAAACTATAGTGATTGCTGTTAAGTAATTCAAGTATTATTAAGAGAACGTGGATGATAAGAGAGAGAGAGAGAGAGAGAGAGAGAGAGAGAGAGAGAGAGAGAGAGAGAGAGAGAAAAGTGGTACCATTTTCATTAAGTATGTTTTGCTCATTACATTTTAAGTGCTGCTTCAAAAAATGCTCCTGAAAACTCTTGCTATTGTTAAACAATCTTTTCCCTTGTCAGGGGGAGATATGATGATTTGTTTGCCTTCGTGGAACATAACATGCATTTAGGCAACCAATCTACTTCTTATCCCCCTGAACAAGGCAATAAATTTGCAATACTGCACGTTATATGGGTGTATAAAAAGTGACAAAATGGACAAGCCTTATATTAAATGGATAAAATATAGCACAGTGGCAATATATGAGGAAGCAATACATTAAACAAAATCAAAGTACATATTAAAGCTGAAAGGACTATTCAATCATTGAAATGGAAATATTTTTTGTAAATGTTTTGAATAGAAAATTGCTATTGAATATTCTTTGATTTACCAAGTGACATTAGCAGCATTTTATGAAAGAAACAAACAAGGTGAAATGTAAACTATGCAACACTGACATTCAGTTTACAAGTAAACAACTTCAAACCTGCTAAATCACCAAAGACTGCAACTGCTCCCATGATCACCATTGAAATTAAGTATGTTCCTGCAAATACGACGTGGAATGCAGCACGGTGATGGTAGAATAGGGTCATACAAAAGATGCCCAATCCTTCAAACCACCACCACCCCACCCAAATCATCATTATTTGGGGTAGCCATTTAAGCTTCTTTGAGGGTGGGGGCACCTGAGATTTTCATTCCAATGAATTTAATTTTTCCCTTTACCTCAATAATTTGTTTCCAAGTTAAAATATGATGGATAGAATTAGTTCTTTCTTTCTACAGATCAGAAAAATAAATAAAAATATCACGTCAGCTTTGGGCCAAAAATTCCGACCCCCGACCCCCTCACCCATAGTCATACATCCCCCAATTAAATGGTTGAGCCATTAACTTGTAGACTTAATTTCAATGCATTTCCACATTATGTCTTATATTCATGTTTTTAAGTCAGTACACAGCTCAGTTGACCTGAATGCATGTTTTCAATTTGTTAGGCACCCGGTAACTGGCAATGTAAAACGCAGATGGACCATTATGAAAACTGAGAAAAAGCGCTATATTACAGAAGTGTGGCACTTTCTTCAAATGCTATTTCTTCGGGGTAGGTGGAACAGATTTAAAGTATGAAGGCTTGGATTGATTACTGCTGTTTTTGTGTCACAAATTAATTGTTCATTTTACGCAGACCTTCAAGAATTTCCCATCAAGATCAATTCATAACTGCGGCAAACCTTTAAACTTTAGTAGTGATCATATTCTCCATGTTACTCAAAATTTGTATTATAAATACCTTTATTATCATCATTTGATACAGCACCATATATTTAAAGCCGTATAAAATCATTGACATGCTTTAGCATTTCTCAAGTTTACGTGTGATTCTTCATTCAAAATTTTAATAGTACTTACATGCACAAACTCTTTAATTATATTATATTATATTATATTATATTATATTATATTATATTATATTATATTATATTATATTATATTATTCTAATAATAACTAACCATAACGTCTGCGATATTTTACATTGTGTTCAGATTACAAAAGTAGACCATTCCAGTGATACTTGTCGTATATATCTGATAAAATAAACCGCTCCGGTGGCCTAGTGGTTAGAGCGTCCGCCTCGGATGCGGGAGGTAGCGAGTTCGAACCCGGGCCGAGTCATATCAAGACTTTAAAAAATGGTACTAACAGCTGCCTCGCTTGGCGCTCAGCATTAAGAGGTCAGTGTTAGGACTGGTCGGCCTGGTGTCAGGATAATGTGACTGGGTGGGACATCATGCTACATGTCTGCGGCATGATGGCCCCAGTGCTAGACATCACTATAAACTGTCACACTGCAGACATCGTAGCGATATGACTGAAAAATTGTTAAAGCTACGTTAAAAAATCTAAAATCCCATCACATCACGTCTGATAAAATAGACAAAAGAATTCAAACACATGAAAGTTCCATTAAATGTTCTATCATATTATATTTCTTCCAAACTACCTCAACGAAAGACTTTCGAAATCGATCTTCCCGAATTTATAAATTCTAAATGTCATATGAATGAGTCAAAATACACTCTAGTTATTTTGAGCTGTAGACCGCATCAAACTAGCTGTAGAATCCCCATAGGAACATTCCGATTGTGAGAAGGATTAGGGCGTTTATATTGACAAAATATTTCCATTTTCGTTCTTCTTTGATGGAAGTCAATGCTCGCAGCGCTTCTTTTTTCTCTTCTTCAGAAATTGTGTTTTCCTTTGGGGGCTCATATCCACATAACAGGTTTACAATCCTCCTCCATCTTGGCAACTCGCCTGAAAGATGGAATATGCACAAATACATTGATATTATGCTTTCAATGTAATATAATTTATGAACGTCGTTCTAGTTCTACCTCATTTGTGACTAAAAATGTATGTTGTAAAACGAATAATGAAAGAGATATTTCCCATTTTATCACATTTTTTTCTGACCATTCTAAATAATAATAGTGACTAATCGCATAGTCCTAATAGTAATCACGTCTCATGCTCTGTGTTTAAGGTTTGATTTCCTAAACTTTCCCATTTACTGACATCCAATTTATTTACGTTCACTTCAGGGTGTGCATGATTGAAGGTGATCACCAATTGATACTGACGGTCAAACAATGTAGGTCACATTTAAGGAAGACAGATTAAATTGTCAACCAAGTTTAATAGATAAGTCAACGTATGACTAGATGGCAAATTTAGTACGGCTAGGAAATCAAATAATATGTTATAGAAAAGCTCGAACAATGTTATTACCCGTTTGTCTTGATTGTGTAGGTTTCCTTTCCTGTGCTTTGCGATCGAATGATAGTTCTTCATCAAATAACACTCTTTCGACGGTGCTGTGTCTTGTCCACCAAGTTAATCTTATAATCTGAATAATAATATTAATGATGATGATGATGATGATGATGATGATGATGATGATGATGATGACTGTAATACTAATCATCATTATCATCATGAATAAATTTCAAAATCCGATTCTTTTCCACGTTTTATAACGACATAGCTCGAAAAATTCACTGATAGAAATATAAATTCGGTAACTTCTATACACAGAGTAGCTACAGAATGAAACTTTGAGACCGCGGTTACTTTTCTGGGTTTACCCCTTCTATATCCCCAGAATTTACCCCCACTGCAGACGTCCAAGCATCCGCGATGAATCCCCGTGTCTGCCTGTTGTTGTTGTATCACTGGGACAAATCGATACAGGCCGACAACGCATAAAGATTCAGCACTAGAAATGTGCAGAGGAATATTATATATAATATATAATGTCTTTTGAAGCTCCGCCATTTGCACATACAGTGATGTGAAGGAATCTGAGTCTGTAGCAAACGCGGGAATGAAATTACCCCACCAATGGTGATTTCTTAGCGTCACAGAAAGGATAAAATCTTTATTATGCCTGATTGCTTCATACTGGTTCATCAAAGAAGTCCAAAAGATGGTATATGATTTTTCAAATATGCATTAGGTGCCTTTTGTTAAAATAATCGAGTTAGGGATCGCATGGGAGCGAGCAAGATGGAAACGTGTCGAAGAAAATAAAAAGCGGTAAAAATCAGTGTGTGCAGTCGTGCAAGAAAAGATCACTTCGCGGACGTTAGGTAATTCACCGGTGCTAGTGAGTTTAGCAGCTAACAACCTGGAAGTCAGTGAAACTCCCAGCTCAGATAGTGAAATATTCAAAGATGACAGCAATGACAGCGAAGACAGTAAGACGTCAACGCTTGCTTGGAACAGTTGCCCTCATCGCTTCGCGCGCACGGTTCAACTTTGATTTGCTGTTGTTAACGAATATGGACGGTCTAGTGACGCGGTAACGCTGTTTGTATACAAGTGGTTTACCGGTGCTGCAAGCACATGATGAAACAGTTTCCGTCTCAACGATGCATGCTTTAGCACTCAACAACTATTTGACGAGCATGGCTTAAATTGCAAGGGCATCAGTAAGACGCTGCAGCGCATAATCATGCAGAAAGCTATCTAGAACATTCTGAAATTCAGTGCAGTACAACTTTAGCTAAAATCCCATAGGTCAATATGTGAATTTTGAATGCCCGCAGTGACGTTAAATACGATGCAAGTTGCCGAACAAGAATTATTTGGGTTTGCTACGCTGTTATTAGATGTGACGGAACAATTGAGCCGCCAATGTTATATCTCAGCAAGGACTTGGTTAATGTGTTTATTAAACCTTGGGAGGTTACACCGAAATGGATCCGGCAACAGCTTTTCACTCCAGCATATATGATTATTATCGACGATGACATTAACGAGTCCCAGCGGGGTCTCATTATTAAATCTGTGATGGAGCTTTCAGCTCCGCCAATGGAACTGGAAGTTTCGGCTCCAAGTTGCGTGATCACTGCCACATCACTGACGCGTACAGAGGCGCCGGACACAGTGCATGCAATCTACAGCGGCGAATTTACCCAAACAAAATAAGAAATCTAGTTCTGTTTCATATCCTGCAAGGGTACGATGGTCATTTAATTATGCAGGGAATCGTAACGGCATAAACGAGGCAATAGGTGTTATCCTCAACAACATGGAAAATATATGACGATTCTGCTAGGTCATATGCAATTTGCTGACTCGATGCAGTTTCCCAAGTTCAGCCTGAACCAACTTGTCAACAACCTTGCCGCAGGAGCCACGGGTGATGATCGCTTTACGATTACTCGTCGTTACGTTGGCGATTCCTCTGGTGGCGATGGAATATTGAAGTTGCATTCGCCCAAAAGAATGTAACCGTACGAATATATGAGCGACTGGGAAAAGTTTTCTGAAAGTAAATCCGGTGAAGGTATTTTCGACGACGACTTCAACATCATTTTCGCGTTTGGTTGCCAAATTCTGAATGACAACCAGGGCCTGTATTAGCTCATTGATTTGTTGCTTTTCGCGGATATTCTTGAGGCTTTCTACTCTACCGCCATTAACGTTTACAAGCTCGTCTTAGCACACTACTTCTCATCACCGGGAAAGTCTTGGGATGAGCTGCGGTCAAACGCAAGATCGAGTTGTATCCGCATCGATCAACATTTCCTCGTCGAACGTGGTATCCACGGAGAGATTTCCATGGTGTGAGCAACCCATGTTGAAAGGATACGACCCCGCTCTTCACAAAACCCGTATCATGGACCTTTACTTTAATAACCAATACGAATGGGTCATGATGCATTCGATGCCCGTAAGCGAATTTACGAGGGTGGATCCCACACAGGTGGATGTCACATATTCGCACACGACCACGACAACAAGAGCTACCAAGTCGACTTTAAATATCCAGACAAGCAGCACCGAGACCACATTCATTATCCATTGGCCCCGGAGGAGCTGTCGGTTCCCAACTGGTGGTTGTCACCGTACCAGTGTGTGCACGTGGACGTCTCTGACGTCAGTTTCGTTGAATGGTTCTGGATCAATCAAAGCTGGTCATGCTCGAGATCTACTACCACTCGATGAAACCGATGTAAGACGAAAACATTTAGATGCTGTACACGGACTCGTTGCTTATGAACATCACCACCAATAACGTCTATGCGGATATGGGACAATTCGAGGTGATTTTGACACCAGCGAGTACCCAAAGGACCATTCGCTGTTCAGCAACACCAACAATGAAAGTCGTAAGAAAATTAAAAGACAGGCGCGCGGGAAATATCATTGAGGAATTCGTGGAACTTGGGTGCAAATATGCTCGATCGTGGTTGACTCTGGACTCCTCAATGGTGCTGTCACCGGTGGAGCTGGCAAAACAAAAAGGGTCAAGGAATTATTTGGGTTATGGTCGCAAAAGATCTCAAGCCAAACACTACATGAAGTGATTTAGCAAAGAAGTGAACTTAAACACGCGAGAAAAACCCCATTCAATCGAAGAAACATCACATGTGTATTTCGTTGCACCAAGTAAAGCTGATCTCCGCTGGATATAAAGTGATGGATTTTCCCTGACAGAATCATGGCTGACATGTGCGGGAATCAAGAGGTTGACGTTGGTTCACTCGCTCGCCGAGGAGGTCTGAGGGCTGTAATTCTGTATTCTCAGGAATGACTTGTAATTTCTCTCGCAATAACTCCTTACTCGGTGCCAGAGGCACCAAAATGATAGCGCGTTGGTTTCCCCGAATATCAATTCAGTCTGAGATCGTAAATACGTCAATTGACCATGCTGGGTCCGTAGCACGATGTTGTCTGCCTTCTAACTCACACGGGGAATACAAATACCGAACCAGATTGTTTTCGAACAAGCCTAATGATGGAGAATGTGGAGCACGTGAATGATTGCCTGGATGGGTTACAATACTTTGTTGATTTGATGTAGTCCAATAAAGTAACCCCCACAACTGTACTGTTACTGACTGACGGTTTGGTGTATGATCTCTAAACATCTTTCAAACATTACAAAAGTCAGGTAGGCAAAATTTCTACTCTCAGTGCGGACAAAGGTCAATCACCCAATATAAATTAATTAAAAGTAACAAAAGTAAAGGACCAGCACCTTTGGTAAACGTGACCTTAATATCCTACATACCAAATTTATACACTCATGTAGTCTCCACAAATCTGATCTTTACAGAGTGAATTTAGTTAACTCTCCGATGTGTACATGTGATTATGACAATGAAGATGCTGAGCACTGTTTGCGCCATTGCCCCTTATTTAATACCCAAAGATCTTTTGCTCAATCTTTGAAAACACACGTCGTGTAACGCTTGATTTAGTACTGAAAGGGGAAGTTGAACAAAGAAAAGAAACAAATTATATTCATACTCCAAATTGATTAGAAATATATACATAAAACTGGACGTTTTTAATATTTAAAAATTATATTCTAAGTAATAAATTTGTAATTAAACAAAATTGAGAAAAGTGATTGAACAAGTGCAGTATCTTCTCTCTTTCTCATTAGCTGCCGATTTAATTGACAACTTACCTATATGTTTACTTCTCTTTTCCTTTGAATTGTTTCGCTTCCCTTAATATTCGAAATGTTTTATCTTGCTTATCGGATGTACTTGAACTTTTGTAAAATGAATGTCATTTTGGATCATTTGCAATTTAGCAGTATTCTGTGCCGCTGATGGTCAAGTTGTGTTGTCACAATTGACATTATGCAAAGTTTTAATATACTGGCCGACTGGCAAGTCCGTACCGTCATATTATTTGACCAGTTAGGAGTGCCGGAAATTTCTCGCGATTGAGCGGTCATCAGGAACCGGCTGAACGAAATGTTATTCGATTGGAAATCCAATCAAGTCGCAAGTGCATATCACAAGCTATGGTCATACATAGGCTGGGATAAAAAGAAAATCTACATGGATCTGCAGATCACCCAGCAAGGTCTTTCTACGTTGTACCCGATTTATTATTTTTGGTTTGTATACGTGCACCTTTTCAGGCAGTCCACCACAATCACAGAAGCGCCTGTGGAAAACTTCTAGCGGATAATGACACCTGCAACGTTTCAAATAAAGTTTCACACAAGCATAAATCTGTCACGTTGAGCCGAAGTAAACTCGAAAAGATGTCAGCCGCGATGAAAAGAAAGCTAGAGTTCATTTTAAACTTCCTCTGACCATGTTATCAGGAAACACCCACTAATGTTGACACGACAAAGGTGCTACAGTTCAAAGCAGCCAAACGTCAATACTGTGGGATAACTCTTTAAGTTATCAGCGGCATGGGTCGAAGAGAAGAAATACGACATCGGAATATTTCCAATCCGCACAGCCATTCCAGCTCTTCTGGCGGCCGCAAATCTCGCAGTTGCAAAAGCAGTTGTGTCAGGGGACGTCGGAACCGCATCTGGGATGGCAATGAAAAAGGCAACGGGTGAAAAAATACGATAATTGTCGCGGGCGGAGAACGTCTACAAAAAATGAAGAGGTCTTCAATTAATACGGCATAATCAGAGCGGAGGGGGCTCTCAATCGGACAAGGTCTTGCCGGTGACCGGTTTTGATTTGCTAGCAATGACAAAATCAGTTAAATATATCGCAGGTCCTCAGGCGGGATGAACTGGCATCCAAAGGCTATCGATCCATGATTCCCCACCCTTGGGAAACCAGAATCATTAATTTGGAATCGTCAACATGACCTGGAGCTCACTGAGTCACGTACGCGGTAACACTTCGACAAGTTTTTTATATTGATTTGTGAGCGCTGGCACGGCAACGTCAAGCCGTTGATTATCTGCGCAAACGCTTCACGTCGAGAAACAAAGCTCCACCACCACTGTTTCATTTAATATTGCCTTTTTAAACCCGAGCAGATTATCCAGTATGTGGACATATAGTCGCTTAAGAACTGCATGGGTTTGCTAGAAGCTCGACACTGTGTACTTCATGATTTTGCGTTGTCACTTAAAACCTACACCTGAAAGTATATACGAAATGCCAGTTTATATTTAAAGACACACTAACACAGTGATGCGAAAGGAAGGAACTGATCTGAATTTAACTAATCTTGCCAACAAGATCGATTTGATCAAGTTGAGCAAAAAGCAAGAAGGAGAAAAAGATGAGATATAGCAAATGACCGCCTTTTTTTTCACTGCTGTTGGAGATGGTTTTGACAAGCCCAAATCTTACATCTTAATGGTGCGCTAGTCTGGGTCATATTTGTTCGTCTTAAGCGGAGTTAGCGGCGGGTGGGGTGGAGAGTAATATTGAGAATTGACTACCAGCATGGTCGACTATTTTTGACGCGTACGAACAAAAACAATAATGTTAATTAAAGGTTCATATATATGATATCGCTATAATTAGTCGTCTGAGATGGAATTTAGCTCCAGGAACTAAGTCTTTCTGAAATGGCATCTAACCCTCTTTGGTGCCCACGCTTAAGATTGAGCATTGCATAAACGTGATGGATTCTGAACAGCCATGCGATGACAATCTTGCGGAATTTAACAGTGATGAGTTCGATCAGCTAGGAGGGCGTGCCATTATCTATGATTATTTTGTGCCACAAGTAATAAATATCTGCGTAAAAAGGTGGTTAACATGTCCTCATATGGACCTAAATATGACCTTGCTAACGACCAGTTAGAAATCAACGGTTGGGACAACCTTGATGTACCAATACCAACTCGAGAACAGCTTGCAATTATCGCATTAGCATACGAACGCCCGATCACTGAAAGCTGAAAGGTCGAACGAGAAAGATTGTTTCGACAACCAGGAAGTGACGTTCAACGACAAGTCCACCGAAATAATATTCTCCGTCAATTATATCGAACGAACAAGAACTTAACCGGTGAAATAAAACAGACTGATATTTAACAACGACTCGTTTGTCGGCGTAAAGCTTCTTGCGCGAGAACAATCATTGGCTGTACAAAACATGGGTGTAAATCAATGCAGTTCTAGTTGAACTTCGAAAAATGCAAACAATCGCCGGAAACATAAATATTCCTCGGGAAAATATTTTCTATGTTTGCATAACAGTTTGTATCAGTGACGAAAAATAATTGGTTAGAAGTGCGTGTGCTTGTTGCGCGCTGCCTCAAAGCTTCTGGACAATGCCTGCCAGTTGACCAATTAGCCTTCGCGGTGACGTTATCATAGAAGAACTGTAATGGATCCTCAAAGTTACCGACGCGAAAAAATAATTAAAGGGGGAAACACTGCGAGATGAAATCATCAAAAAGACCACTGAACTCAAAACATGGATGCTATTTGTTGACTCCCTGTAGCAGCAAGCTTTACCCTTGGTGTAGCTGGAATTGTGACTACAGCAACTATCAAGGTACGCTTATTGGATTTGCTGTCGGCGCTACTCCGATAGCAACTTGTGTGACTCGCGGCACTGGAAAATCAATTTAGCTACGTTCACATAAAAGAATATCTTGAGGCGGCACAAATCAGTCTCAGCATACTGACCAAGCTGTACTCGATGGGCATCAAAACGACTACCACGGCTGAGTTCGAGACGGTGCTACAAACACTTGAAACTTTCGGTTCTCGCGGGCACGTCCAAAAGTGGTTTCGAATTAACCCTAACCCCACCTCGATCGCACTGGGTGAACCATGATAAGTAACCAAAGATCTGAAACCCCCACGCTCCTACGCGGTCTCGCAACATTGTTTGAGTACCCACGGGAATGCATGGACGTTTGTCGAGTTGGTAAAATCAAGGGGTATAGAAAGGGATAACTATTAAAAGTAATCTAGGTCTTAAAGTTCCATTCTCTATCTACTTACTGGAATTCATTACACGTAAAAGGTAAAATACAGGATGCAAGTTTAAGCATTATGTCAATTTGAATCCATTTAAGATAGAAAGAGAACGAACGTTCATACAGACAGTTTGTTTTGTTCTTCTTGATTTCAGTGGCATTTTTAACACGTCATGGCTATATCACGCCGAGGAAATGAGAGCTGTCTGCCTATCCCAAGAATACACATATACGAGTTAGCCTGGGTGGTTATCGAACCCGTGACCCTTGGATTACGAGTTCGACGTTCTACCAACGAGAACGAGCTATCTAAGCTCCCAGAATTTCAGACTAACAAAAAGAGCATTTGCAAACGCTTGTGAGACGTATGTTGCCATGGCTAAATGATTTAGTTTATTTGACGAAAAACATGTTTTTGACCGAACTGTAAAAGGATTGAAATGCTAATTTTATGTAATACCACTGCAAGCATATTTCAACAGTATTTAATATGTTTTACCCATCTGATTGACTTTTCTGTAGAATAAATACTTAGAGTTTCACGCTTAATACAGTTCCAATTTACAATTTCAGCTGTACATACATGTTTGGTATCGATTGGATTCGTGCACAGCGAAATGATGATGGTTGCTAGGAGACTGACGAAAAACAGGATGATGGTGAAGTGTAGAAAATGCACTTTGGATATTATGGTAGGTCTGATGTCTTCTTCTCCACAATTGGGACTTCCGTAACCAAAGTCTAGGCCCATTCGTATCAACCCAACCAACAAGCCAATCATCATACCCCAGAAAGCCCCCTGGAGTAGGATATAAATTAATTAATTAATAACAATATAAATTCCATCTTGAGTCAGTAATGTTGAAATATCTCTTATTTAGGATTTGTATTCTGTTCGTGGAGACTCCACGGTTTCTAGTCCTTTTATTATCATGTCGAACTTAACAGCAAAAAAAATATATTTTTAAAAAAAATCAGTTCGTCTGCATATCACATGCTCTCAAGTAAGTTCAAACATACTAAAACAATAAAACGTAAAATCTAGAGAATAGTGCGTGCTTCGTGTACTAGTGAAGCCTGTAAAAAGTATAATATGACTCGCCAATACAAGAAAAGCAAAGTTGTATTTATGTATCTTCGGAAATAGAATGTTTTGTTTTCAATTATATTTGAGGGACGCAGTGAAATATTTCTAACATATAGACCTTTAATTGAAAAAGAAGATATTGCTGTGAAACAGTAGCAAGTGTAGCATGCAAAGTGTTGATCCCACATTAATATTTAATAGGTAAGCACCAAATCAGATACTTACTGCTTCGTTAGTTCTACTCCATAGCAAGGCCAGGAGATAGAGCGATAGAACTGGTGGCGCCAAATACCCAGTGACGGACTGTATGTAGTTAAAGAGTTGTCCCCCTTGGGACTGTTGTAGGACTGGGATCCAAGCGATACTGACGCCAACTAATACAAGAACAAATGCCCTGGAGGAATGAAATTCAAATGATCAGTGCATCATTACATCAGTCGCATACCTACATTCACTCTTTCACTTTATTTATGTCTGGTGTTAATTGTTCACCTCCATGAATTCAAATTCTTGAATATATAAAGATAAAGCTGTATAATACGTGAACAATAAAGACACTTTCATTGTCGAGGCGAGGAAATATGTTGCTCCCAAATTTCAACCCATGAGAGATACAAAGGCACTAGCTGGTTGCAGAAACACATAATAATGTATAACTCAGTCAATTATGCCACGAAGTGTGATAAATAAGTGTCAGTATGTAACTCAGACAATGAATCTACGGAATTTTTTAAGCTACCCTTCCTAGACAAATCGTCCCAAAAAGACTTAATATAACGAAAATTATTTTTTTAGTTATTTATGAAGGTGAATTCTCTGTCTTGATTCCTATAAAACCATTTGAGTTTAAGACCTCAATGTGCAATTCAAACGCATTATCTGCTTCCACAATGTTCTAAAACATGGCAAACTATCCTTTTCCTTAAAAATTCATTATTAATGTGTAGATTTAAATATCAAATTAATCGGATTTCATGTCTTAAACCTACTTGGCTTAGCGGAAACGTTAGCCTTTCACGTCATTGAATATGACATATAATTTCAACGAAACAACAAACAGTGATGCATCTTTCACAAAAAATCCAGCTACATGCCGTCTCGTGTACGCACAACGTGATGTTTTCTTTTACCTCCCGACGACCAAAAGTTCCCCTTCCGAGGACCTAGGACGTATTCGTTTCCATATGTCCATAGTGAATATTGAGCTTGAACTGTTAAATACTGAAGTCAAGGAACTCATCAAAGCCGCCATCATGGCTGCCAACATCAAACCTTTCAGTCCTTAAAAGATAAAGAGAGAGCGAGAAATAGCACAGTGTGATAAAAAATTTATGCAGGTACACAATTTGGCTGTTTTCCAATTTCAAAGAACTTCGAGGCTCTTTCATTTCCGGAATATGTTACCACTCATCTAATTTCTTTCAAATGTGTACTTGCTGACGTTTAGTATGGACGTGCTCTAGTTGTAATCTATACAAAATTAAATAAAATGTTTAAAATATTGGTTTGCAATCTTTTCCTGTTAAGAACGATGCACAGGATGTATAAGGCAAACACATACTGGAAATACGCTTAAAATAATAGGAGCACGTTGCAACGCAGTTAGCAATTTTAAAGTCTAAAGCATATGTGCAATCATGCATGAAACTGACTCTTTGAATATAATATATTTTTGACAGAAGCGTCCGCATTATGCAATGAACCATGTCGTAGAGGAACTGTCCATAAAGAAGAGACATTTAATTGCTCTTTATCACATTGTCCGTACACTTTACCTACACTATGTGGAATTTAATATTCTTGATATGTTAACATGTCAACATATCACTTTATGAGATTCTGATTTTTCCAAATAAGACCATGAATTTCTTGCACAGTATTATCTTTACTGATTGGCTGCGACCGTGGGAATTTTCCATCCCCAGCCTTCTGGAACATTTTTTTCCACTATTACTGTCAACTTGTTGGCCTCATATTTTAAATCAAGTGCCTAAGGGGTATTGAAGAAAAAAGGTTACGTCTGTCGGAAAATGGCCCAATAACCCCACAGGGGCTCGTTACAAATAAAACTAAGGTTATCGGTCAATTTATAGATGGCTGGGGTACCTGTAACACGGACACAACCCTGTGACAAGCGTGGTTTAAGTGTTAACTATAGGAGTAAATAAACTCATCTCTGTTTAATAAACAATGTGGACGTATGCATGTCTTCCAACTGACAAAATATTGTCCAAACGCTGCATTTTTTACGCGGTTAAATAACTCGAACGAACTAATGTTTCTTATTATGTGTTGCAATTTCCGACTCTAAATATGATTCACAAAAGCTGGACATTATTAAACTCGTTTGATAAATTCTATATTAAAACATTACCCATCTGAGATTCTCTATTACTGACATTTGTAAGACATTCCTCAAGGGTTAAGACCTTCAGAAAAGAATACAATACAACTAAGGGGAATTGGCGAGACTGGTGTATTTCTGTACCATATTTTTACGAATCTGAAACCTCATTAAAAGGATATCTGAATCAATAATTTACTTGTTGATTCCCAGGACTGAGTTGTCATAATAAATTCCTGAATATGTCAGCCTAATGCGGAATTTAACCGAAACTCCAACGTATAACCGGGAGTTGCTTAAAGTGAACACATGATCATATTAGACACCTTTTAAAACATGCACCTGCTTAAAACAGACAAATGGGGTTAAAATCAGAATAGCTAGATGATTGATATATAAGTACATTACTTTAGTCACTGTATTGATATTGTTTATCTATTCCGCACAAACACATATAAATACAATTCGTATACGGTTTCTCTTTGTCCTTCCAACAGATATGTTCATAACTTGAAAAGACATGTTCATAACTAGACATGTTCATAACTTGAAAAGACATGTTCATAACTTGAAAAGACATGTTCATAACTTGAAAGCTTTTCAAACGGATTTAATCAGAATGTGAGCATGTATAAAATGTATGATTTTTTGCGGTGTAGAAGCATACTTGAAGCAGATAACAAGGCAATAAAGTCAGCCCGTTTAATTCTGGACAAGAATAGCTAAACATTATGATTAGAGTAATGAAGCTACCAATGATTCAGCAGGTTGAATAGAGATCGTTTTACCACAGTACCAAACATATGAAATTTATCATAGAAATTAAATGCAAACTCTGATGCGTTGTTTGAAATTTTAAATACAAAATTTGCTCTTGAAATATGTAAAAGTACAAGATGGATGTTTAGCAAGATAATTATTTAGCATTGCAGGTTGATAGTTTTAATCCATTCGAAAAGATTTTCCTCAGTAGGAGCAGCAGTAGAGCTGAACAGACCACTTGGCTGAGACCTTATTTATAAAAAATAAAGGTTCCTACAGGGGCTGAAAAAAAAGGTCAATAACATAAACCGAACCTCCTAACTTTTATTATTACCATATAGTTTGAAAAACGGATAATAAATCGTTTGGGTTAGCTCATTTCCGTTACTTTTTGTTGACGTATTTTTTTTTCAGATTTTTATGCGATTCGTTTACTCGCGGGTCACTCAATTTTTGTCGTTCAGCTCTACTGCTGCTATGAATTAAACAGCCATTATAGATATTATCAATAATGAGTATTGGAGAACCACACTCAGCTAAATTAACTGGAGAGCGACTAGAGGCAATTAAAAAATATCTACCTGTTAAGCAACAACTACAATCGCGTCAGGAGTCTCAGGTGGAATATACAGAAGGTACAGAAAAATTATTTAAACCGATTGTCGAACCAACGAAGAAAATTGTTACAGCAACTGAGGCAACACAACGAGCTTTTGCAACATTGCCTGCTGATATTGCTGGTCGTATTCAAGCTGCTCATCCTGAAGACGCTGAAGCACCAGCCCCTAAACCAAAATTAGTAGTTGAATTGATAGATAAATTTGATGAAGTAACTATTAAAACAATTAACGATATTGAAAACCTACAAGAATTGGCTGAATTTGCTGTGAATAATTATAGTCAAAGAGATAAATTAATGAAACCTGAATACGCTAAAGATATTAAAAACATTGATCAATGGCAAAAATATTTATATCGCATATACATGAATGTTCAACAAGCTAGAAATGCTGATCTATCATGTCAGGTTTATATTAATGAAATTAAAAAATTTAAACAATTAAGAAAACAAGAAGAAGAAATGGAAAGAAAAAAACGTAAAAGACAACAATCTCCAAAACCATTTGAATTACCACCAATATCATCACCACAACAGTTTGAATTATCACCAATATTAACACCGGTTTCTAAAATAGAACGAAAAGTACAAAATATACAACAACAAACAGAAAAACTAATACAAAAACAACGACAACAAAAAACACCAAAACCATTTGAGCAATCACCTCGTGATTATCCAAAATTACCACCATCACCACAGATTAAATTACCACGATCACAACAACTACAACCAGCCCAAACAACAAGTAAGGAAGAAGAAGAAGAATTTCAAGACGATCCTGGCGCAACTGGAAGTGGTTTAGGAAGTGGTCTTATTACCTGTCCCAATAACGTTCTTGCTGATGTCGATCGACTAGAAATTCTCATTGGAGGAAAACGAGCTGGTAATAATTCCCCAGAAATCATTAATGAAGCAGCTGATATTTGTAAACGATTATTTACAGGCGGTATCATGGATATTAATGTATATCGGTCTCTCATTAATGAAATCGCCGATGAGTATCATAGTGATTAAGTATGTAATTAGTGATAAAGTCACTTAATAATAAGATGATCATACACAATACTCGTGGACCTACCATGGTCAGGGTAATAAACTCTCGATTACCGGTATACAAAACGACCTACGGAGATGGATTAGGTGATGTTGTTCAGGGTCTGTTTAGAAGAATAGCCCCAAAAGCAATACCGATTGCAAAGCAGCTAGGAATGAAAGCTATTGATGTTGTTCGTGAAAAAGGTATAGGCGCTGTTGGTAATATTGCTAGCAAAGCATTCTCAGCAATTAAAGATAGACTATCACGATTAATACGCAGACCACAAGCGACCCGACCTCAACCTGTGAAATTGGCCAGCACTGAAGTGATGCCCGTAAGTGTAAGTAAAATAATAAATCAAGCCGCTAATCAAAAACTAGCGGAGTTGGCTGATATCCCGATGTCGGAAAAGGAAAAAAATATAACCGCTAGTCTGATAGCAGGAAGTGGTCTTCGAGTTAGACGAAGACGATAATAATAAAGATGTTTAAGCGCATATCTGACCCCGCGTTTGACATGGACGCACCAGTACTCAAAGATGAGTCTGTGCGCGATTATCAGTATTATTCTTACGACGCACGAATTTCAGATCAGCGTGGACGAATTGAACTACAGGTTCAAGATACAAGTAGATATTTCCTACCCGCTGAAGCATTTATTGAAGTCGAGGGTGAAATTATAAATAACGCTAATCCTGCAGCACCAGTAGCATACGCCGCTGATATTATGGTTGGTTTTGTTAATAATGGTATTATGGTGTTATTTGACAGCGCTACGTACATGATTGACGGAAAAAATATTGAATCAATTCAGAAAGACGTCGATGTTGCCACAGCAATACTTGGTCTTGCGAGATACAGCGACGATTATTCAAGATCAGCTGGTCCATCAATGATGTTCTCAAAAGATACTTCTAACCACTCTGATAACAATCAATACAACATGAGACGACCAAGAAACTTCGCCAACAACCTTGACGCTGATGTATGGCCGGTGGTTCATGGTTCTAATCCAAATTTCAACTTAGGATTTGCAGCACGTAGAGCAATGTTGAGTGGTGGAAGAAGAGCATTTTCATGTGCAATTCCACTGTCACATATTTTTGGATTCTGTAGAAATATCAGAAAAGTCATTTTCGGAGCCAAACATACGGTTGTACTTGTACGAAAAGGCAATGATAATGATGCAATCTGGCGACCCGCTGGTGTTGGTGATGGTATAGTAATACTAACTAAACTTTCACTGTGGATGCCAGTGATGACTCCGTCAATATCTGAAGAAGACCGGCTGTTATCTTTTATGAGTCAAGGCGGTAAATCAACGTTGTCATGGTTAACAATGACCACAGATGTTGTTCAGAGTGCAATTGATGGTTTATTTACATGGCAGATAGCTTCTCAGCAAGGTGTTTCTGCACCAAGACATATATTTATTGCGTTTCAAAATGCTGTACGAGTAAACGATCAAGCACATAGTCACATGATATTTGATAAACTCGGTGTTTCTGAGGTTTCATTAAGGATAAATGGACATCAAGAACCATCCGAGGATATATTACTGAATTTCGATCAAAACCATGTAGCACGGGCTTATCATCGATTAATGTCGTTCATGGGACGTGATCAAAATATTGATACTGGTTTACAAATATCGCAGCTAGATTTTACATCGCTGTATCCGATTTATTACTTTTCACTAGAACATTTAGATTTAACAAGACGATCTGTTGTAGATATTCATCTTCGAGCTCGTGTGGTAACAGGAGTTATTGTTAATTACAGAGCAATTGCTGTTATACTCAGTGATAAATCAATGTTACTCGAAGGTGTTGGTGGACGAATGAGAGTTATTGATGCCCCAGTAGAAAATATGTAAATAAACATGTAATTAGATCGTTCATAATATTGATAATGTCATATCATCACGTTAGTGTGAGTCTGACTCCTGGTCAGATTAAAAAGCTACAATCAGCATCAAAAAATAACTGTGGAATAAAAATATCGCTAAAGCGAGAACAGATGACCGGTGCAAATAAACTATCGTTGACCGAGCGTCAGTTCAAAAACTTCAATGATGCTAAAAAATCAAATAAAGGCGTCAAACTTAATCTTTCTGCGGGCGCCATCAAAGACATCGCTAAAACGGGTGGTATATTTCCACTTCTCGCAGCTATACCAGCATTAATAGCAGCTGCAGCCCCAGCTGTTGCAAAAGCAGCTGCATTAGGTACTATTGGAACAGCTGCTGGAATGGCGTTAAAGAAAGTAACGGGACAAGGAATCAAAAAAAAGGGAAGAGGTTTAAGATTACCAGGAACCCCACATTCATGGTACGGAAAAGGCCTAAGATTACCAGGGACCCCGTATTCATACGGAAAGGGTTTAAGACTTCCCGGGACAGTTTACTAATATCACCTATGTCCAATTTTGATTTACTTAATGCTGCTAAGCAATTAAAAATAAAAAATTTCAGAGGTGTTTTTATGCGCGATCAATTGCCAAAAAAACCATTCAATATTGAAACCGGTATCATTAATCTCGATAAAAACTCTGGCCCAGGCACGCACTGGGTAGGATATGCAATTGATCCACGTGGAATTATTTATTTCGATTCGTATGGATTAGCACCACCAAAAGAATTTTTAGAGTACGTTACCGGTGATATTCCAATCTGGTATTCAACGCTACCAACACAAAAAATAACTGATCCTCCAATATGCGGTCGTGAAACACTCGCTGTGCTTGATGCTATATCAAAATCAACAGCACCGCCTCATAAAGTCGTGCACGCGTTCACTACACTACGTCATAACACTTAAACTGATATCAGTAAATATAATGGTAGATATTTATGGAAGATCTACTCGCAAAGATAAGGAGAAGGTCGATTTATCTAAATATGCAACTCTTGATCAGTTCAGAAATGAAATCGATGATTTATTAAATATCACAAGTGTGGATCAAAATGAAGTCGTCGTTTTTCAGGACAAACAAGGACGATTAAAAACGAGCAACATACAACTACCAGATGTACTTATACGAATTCCCAACGCGGTTGTTAATAATATCGTTACTTTTACTGATCAGAGTAAAATACAGGATTCCGGTAAGTCGGTTAACGATTATGTTAAGAAAACTGGTGATGTATTTACCGGTGACATTATTATGTCAAGAAGAAAAATTACGTATCTTGGAGATCCAATCGCAGATACAGACGCAGCAACAAAAAAATACGTCGATGATCAAGAATCTAAATACGTGTCAGTGCGCGGTGGTATAATGCGTGCATTTCTCGACATGAATAATAATGGTATTAATAATCTCAGAACACCAGAAACAGATTTCGACGCTGCAACGAAGAAATACGTCGACGATAAGGAAATTCCAATAACGACTTCGTTAACGACAATCAATGATGGAATTGCTACATTTAGAACTGAATATATTAATCATGTACAAACATTTCTAAATTTTCGTAGAAATGTAAACAGAGTTATTAACGAATTTTTTGGAACTCCACCAACTGTTATTATTAATCTCGCTGACATTAGCATGAAAATCAACGATATTGTTAGTGGAATTCCTAATATCATTGAAAAAACAAATCTAGTAACAAAGTTACTTGCTGTAATGCCTCACAAGCAGATCTTCAACGTAGTATACACAGTAGCATCAGGATTAGGAGTATGGACACTGCAAGATAATAATCTCAAACACACCGCAGAAATTACTGGCGTATACAGGCTGTCTATATTTAGCATAGCAAAATTCAGTATATTTACTACATTTCCATGGCGTCATTCAATTGATACTTTTTCTGGAGTTGTATCCGTCATAATAAATAAAGATGCGGAAGAAACATTTCTGCTGGAAGCATCTGATAAAAATTTAACCAGAGCGTTATACTGGTGGTGCTTGGAATTTGTATGTGAAACTCCTCAATTAGTTACCTAGATAAATATAATGAATCAAGAGTCATTTATCGATGTTCAACGTCACAGATACGCTCAAGTATGTGAGTGTCAAACCAAACTAAAAAATATCATCGACGATTACACGATAAAGGTAAAAAAATATCGTCGACGTATGGTTGTTATTGATATAATGGTATACTCGGTTTCTGCTGTTATTGCTGGAACTGGATTATTACTATCAACAATAACGATGACAGCGCCTGCAGTTGTAACAATTATAGTTTCCACGGCAACAACATGCGCAGGTATTTTCAGTATTATCTCTAAGAAAATATCTACGTGTACAAATGATAAACTAAACGAGTACATAATGAAATTGCACACAGCAACAACCGCCTACACTAAATTATGCTCGTATATTTCAGCGTATCTCAGTGATGGTAAAATATCCGATGAGGAGTTCGTAACGATAATGAAAACGTACGATGAAGCATTCATAATCGCTAGTGATAATAACGGAAAGATGGAGAATTAAATAATAACGATAATAATGATGTCATCGTTAGAATTACTTCAGCAGATCGAAGCTAATACAACGCCGCCAAAAACTACTATGATATCATTAAGTTCAACCAATCCTGAATTTAGCGTTAATTTTCCAACCGCAATTCCAACAAAGGAAATAGCATTAGCGCAATTACGAGTTTATCATAGTTGGCCTAATATTAGATCAAAACCGTTTGGTGGACAACAACCAAATAATTCACTGGTATTTGCGAATAAAAATAAACCAGATGGAACACCTGATTGGCAAGTTGTTGGAATTTCAACGGGTAGTTATCAAATAGAACACATTAATGATGAGTTCCAACGCAGAATTAAATCTATCACAGGGAAAGAATCTAAAATAGCGATCACTGTTTATGAACCAACACTATCAGCGATTATTGAAATAAATTCTCCTGATTACCTCGTGGATATTTATCAAAGTTCAATTAGATCAGTGTTAGGATGGCCTGAAGTCGCACCTGTTTATAATGGAGTTTCAGAACCAACTAAAGATGAGTTTAAAACGAGTGAAGAAAAATTCATTAAAAATCCAGAATATCGAGAAAAATATCCATGGAATCGTATAGCATTTGAATTTGATTCAAACAACGATATATATTACTTTACCGATTTTGACGGTAAAAGAATTCCCAAGATAAATAGATCAGCATTCAACTTTACAGAGGGGGTGGATCATGAAGTTGTTGATGTAGGATTTATTAAACGGGGTTTAGATACTCTCAAGCCTGAATACGATAAAACGTTTAATGATTTAAGAAATTTACTTATTTCATTATCTCAACATTATGACGATGGTGTAAAAAATCAAATAATCGAGTCAATAAAACACTTAAATAGGATCTTATTCGATTTATACATCGCCAATCGAAGTATTATAAACGTTGCGACTGATATTAGTAGAGATTCTTACACAAGTCCAAAATCTAAACAAATATTTCTTGATCATTATAAAATAACAGAAAAAGATTTACAAACACTCATTATACCAGATTTAAATAACGCTGAAATGAAGAAATCATTAAATGATCTTATTGAAGAATATTATCCGGGAGTAATTGAATCATGGAGAAAAATAGCCCCACCACCGATTATACTAAAACACAATAACAATCCCCTTGGTGCCGGACGTCATATATCGCCAGGCATTGTAAATATAACATCGGTTATTGCAGTCAATCTGGTATGTGATGTTATTGAAGGTAGCTATCAGGTAGATATTTCTAAGTCTAGCCAGGCCCAGCAAGGGTACATATTATACAGTTTCAGCCCATTGGTCCCTCCCGGTTGGTTAATTGTATCAGAGCCAATTAACCCCGTGTACCTGCGAGTTCATAATCCGTTATTATCAAGAATACACTTTAAACTCACAGACCAAAGCAATCGTATTCTGGACACAAAAAACGAAGAACTGAATATAAACCTGTATGTACGCTCATAGAGCGTTATCATAATACGTTTTTATCATAACAAAAAAAAATATCCGGATGTCTATAATACTGTATTCTTTGTTTGCATAAAATCCGTGCATAATCGAAATCTATTATCTAGAAGGCTGTGGCTGCATATTGATTATTCCATATAACGGCTGTGCGTAAAGTTATTTTAAGAACATCCGCTATATGAATAAATCAATATCTGCTGTTACGGCTTACGCATAGACTCAATGTTATACAGAATTATATATATTTTTTGGAAACTAGAAATATAAAATTCCATTTTACACAGAAAACTGTGAGGTTTCAGTCCCTACGACACGATATATATCGTTTTTTGTTAATTATTTAGTGATCTATCTGTTTTCTGTAAGCATCGCTGAGTGAAGCAGGAGCGCAAATATTTTATATATTACTTAAATTTAACTGTATTATTGATAAGAGAACGATGGCCGAAATGGTAAGACGGTTGGACGTAGATCGAAGCTCTACAGACTCTCGCGTGTTCGAGTCTCCAAAAATGCTAAAGATATTATCTTGTATTTGGCGACTGATGCTATTTAATTGGGGGAACCCGGAGCATTTCCTCGAAATCCACAACAGACAAAATACACTCTCCTATCATACACCCTTGAGGGGTGTACCTTTTACACTCCCCGGGGTTTTGTATGGGGGAGAGTGTACAAAATCTGTTGGACGTAGACAAGATTCCCTCGTCATCACCATTTGTATATATTTCATGTTCATAGAATCATATGTCATTAGGATAAGTTTATATTTGTGTCGTCCAAAAATCAAAATCAAAATTATAAACTGCTGAAATCAAAATTATAAACTGCTGAAATCAAAATCATAAACCATCTGTATATATTTCATAACCATATATCACACACAAAACAGCTCCCTGACAAAAAAAAAGTCATGGGAGCTAATATTTTTTATTATATATATAATATATATATATATATATATATATATATATATATATATATATATATATATATATATATATATATATATATAATGAACCATGAAAATATTAATGATATTATCTGTGCTATTAAAAAACTAAAAATAACGGAATAAAAATATCTGATAATCTCGACCCTCAGAAAATTATGTGCGATTTTGAATCACTGCAACAGAGAAAATCTGATAATAAATATACACTACCTTCAAACTACAGATTTATAAAATTAATTTATCAAGCTATGCTTGAATCACTAGCTATGGTAAACGACGATCAGGTAAAGCTATTTGCACCTCTTGCACGTTCGATCGAAAATATTAAATCCGAACTGTCTCACGAGTACGAAAGAAAAAAGTTCGTGGACAATCGTGTAATGCAATCAAGAAAGATTATGTTATCTGATTCTGTCAAAAATGATAATGACGCTGAGAGCAGCGACGGTGAAGGTGGACCCTTGACTGTAATTATGGCTAAACAAAATTCTTGGGAAAATTGACAGTAGAACTATCTGTTTTTCGTTAGGAAGACAGAGTTAGATATATTCAAATATAATCAGCTGATCATATTTTATTGAATATGCAGATCTGTATATTTTATCTGCAACATCACGTACCGATTGTGAATTTATGCAAAAATGTTTTGCAGCTGCATTCATTGATGGGAAAGTTATTTCTTGTCCTGTCTGTATATTCATGGATATAACTGACCTCGGGATCTTGGGATATTTTCCAGTATTTCCACGTGCAGCATTCTGACTAGGTGTAATAGCCTGCAGGTTAGATAACCGATTATTCTGGGGATCTCCATCAATGTGATAACAACAAGTCCATTTTTAACTACTCCATGAAAACATTCGAATACGAATCTACTTGATAAGTATTTTTTTCCTTTAGCAACATTAAATCTAAAATAACCTTTAATTTCAACATTACCGACTGGTTTTTTCAATCTGCAGTTCCTGATTACACCATCTCGGGATGCTTCATAATTTGTATATACTGGATGTTTCTCAAATTCGTTTTGCTCCATTTATATATATATAATATTATTTGTCTAAATCATTGTTTTGAAATCTAACCAGATAATCTTCTACGGTTTTTATAAGAGATTTACCTGATAATGTCAAAGTATTATTTTTTTTGTCATAATATCGTTTTAATTCCCTGTATTTTTTTCCGCCACATTTTAGACGCAATTGAGTTTTTCCTCTGACTCCAACACCACATCGAATACACGGTATTGGTCCTGTACTTCCATTTTTGATACTTTGTGCATGATTTCCGCAGTATTGGTTCACACACGATTTATTACAAAGAGAAGTATATCCAATTTTGAGCCAAGCATATTTGTTTTGTGTTTCAAGCATTATATATATACTAAAATTTTAATTTAAATATTTGTTTTAATTATATGGAGGAATTATCCGTTATTGAACCTTCCCCTGCTAGATTTGACCTTGACAGACTATCAGAATATAAATTTAGTGTTTCGATGCAAGATCTGGCATTAACGGATGAGGATGTAACCGAACGTATTCGTGAAACAAAAAAAGAATTTCGTGACGATGGTGCTGATCATGTATGGTCAACTTTCAGGATAGGACATATTGTTAATATGATGAACGACAAACGAGGAAAAGTAATTATTAATCACCTTGATAATCAAAAATATTTTATTTTAATAAAATTTATTGTAAATACAGAAGATATTTGGATTATTCGTGACAAGCGCGATCCCGTCCGCGTGCAGTCCGGGGGTAATATTGTTCTCTTAAATAACAGATCCAAACCTGGAATACTTACTGGTGTTGATAAACCTTACTATGTACAAAGTTATCCAGCGACCGCAGTTGTCTATGGAATATATTCGCTTAATAATAAACCTGACGTCGGGGATCTAAAGCCTATGAGATTGTCAGAGTCAAGAATAAACTGTGTAGCTGAACGAGTTACAGAACATTTCATAAACGCGATACGTGGTAATGGTTTAACAGATTTACGACGTAAAAAAATAAATGACTGGGCAGAGTCGGTTAAAGATACCGGAGCGTCTATCAAAGATGTCGCTGAGCTAGAAAAGAAATTAAAATTCCCAATAACAGTAAAAACGCTGACAGGAGAGATTTTATATAAATCGAAATATGAATCAAGAGGAGCTCCTATAGATATTATTGATCATAATTCGCACGCATGGACCTCAGCAGTAACAATATTTCCACGAGATAGAACGGTTAAATTTTATGATGGATATATATTTGATTTTATCAAAAATATCAGCAAAAGTGACCCTGTATCCGTTTGGTTATTTCAAAGTTCAGAATATGATCATTACGATCAGTTTGTACGGCCTAATGGTGATATTTACCGTACAGAATCTCTTAATGTAGAAATGGAACATCTTGCGCTGAAATATACTTCAGACGATGTCAAAGTTAGACAATTATTAAATAATTGTTTTACAGTTCCATCTGTAGCGGCTCATTTCGCTCAGGAGAAAAATTTATGGAAACCAACACGATCGGAATTTCTTGAAGATATTCATAAAAGCTGTGTAGAATATGGACACGGGGGATTATGGAATACTAAATATAAGTGTAATGACGTTATATCTGTTGATATGGTAGCGTGTTATCCTGGAAGTTTTCTTGGATACGGAGAATGTTCTGAATACTTTAAGAGATTCGGACATCCATCACACGAGATAACCAGGGTTGCGATAAACGGACATTTACCAGATTTTGACTTAACTGGATTTGCTCATGTAGAATCATTCGAATTTGCAGAAAATCTCCATCCGATTACTTATGCTTGGTTTGGAAGACATTTTTCAGAAAAATATTGGGTTCCAATAGTACTATTGCGATATATGCTTGATGTTGGAATTTTAACATTATTGAAGGTGAGTGAAGCAATTATATCGTATAGTCCACAGAAGCAAGTTTGGTTACCAGAACCAAATAGATTTAATATTGATGATGCCAGGAAAGAATTTCCTAATCTTAATGAAGATGACATTATTAAAATTACCAATAATATACGTAAATGCAGGGACGAGCACGATGAAAAACTTGCAAAGATCTTGGTAGAAAGATAATTGGTAAATTTACTCAAGGAGGAGCATATGATCATAAAAGACACTGTACAAGATTGATTATGGACAATGCTGAACTCGATTTTATAATAGCTGATACAACGGAAAAAAACACATTTATAAATCGGAGTAATGCTTATTTGTCAGACGGAACCAAACTAGGTACAATTGTGAGTTATCTTGATGGTGACTCACCACAATTTACTCATTTAAGATCATCTATGTTGGCATAAGTTTCTATAAATCTACTGTCTATGATAAATAAATTTCCTTGTGATGCTGTCAGAGTCGCCACAGATTCGTTCTACATAAATAAAAAATATACAGATTTATTAAAACTCGGTAATGGTGAATGGGGATCATGCAGAATAAAACAGGAAAATATACTTAGTTATTCTGAATCTGCCGACGTTGAAATTAAGGAAATATATTACAAAAATAATAATCAAATATCAAAATCATCAGCACCATCTGTATATGATCCTGTGGCTAGACATAAAACTGTTTATCTTAACGGATGCGGTGGTTCAGGTAAAACAACACGTGTGATTAAATTACTCATGAATAATAATTCAGATATAATTGTTTTGACACCGACACATAAACTCGCCAGAGAAATAAAAGAGCGAGGAGTAAAATCATGTACTTATCATAGTTTCTTTAGATGGTGTGGAGATACCTGGGCTCCATCGCGGATGGGTGAAAAATATATACCTAAGTATATTATATGGGACGAGATATGCACGGTGTCGTTAGAAACACTAAAAACATTTCTTGATTGGCTATTGACAAAGAATACTGCTGTGATTATGTGTGGCGATAATGGTCAACCACCACCCTTTGTTGGACAGTCTCCACATGAATGGATGAAGAATAACGTAGATTATTATGAAGAAATAAATTATGACCATAGAGCTATTGATGAACCGCTGAAGGAAATTAAAAGGTTAATCAGACTTCAGCCAGACAGAGTACAATGTGAGATAATGCGAGGAGTAATTCCAGAGACTTCTATGAATAATTTTCTAAATTTATGGAATCCTGCTGATTTAATAGTTGCAAGTAGAAAGATAGTTCGTGATGAACTACAGGATAAATTATTTACGTTACATAAAGAAAAGTTTTCAGATCTACCGGTACCATTATGTTATCGCCCAACAGATACTCGACGACAGAATATTGATGTTGAAATTCCTGGTGGTGAAATACAGAATCTTGTCTTGAATGATATTATTTTAGTCGATATTAATGTCGTTGAGAATACGCTGAGTATGAATAAATCACCGTCGACGTTAGGATATGCTATAACTATTCACTCATCACAGGGGTTAACTATTTCTGATACAAATATCTGGATTATAGATGATCGGATTGAATGGTCGAATTTAGTTTATCTCGCAGTTTCTAGGGTCAGAAGAATATCTCAACTACACAGGGTTATTATGAATTTTATAGAAAATAATGATCAAACTGTTAATAATGACGTAATAAGAAAAAACTATCTGGTTATAAGCAGTGTGACAAAAAAAAATAATCGTGACTTTGATATTGATACTGAATTTATTATAAAACTAAAACAACAACAGAATAATCATTGCGCAAGTTGCAACTGTAATATGTCATGGCAGCATTCAAATAATAATCCAAGACAATTTACCGTAGACAGAATTAATAGTAATCTTGGTCATACACGTGAAAATGTGATGCTGACCTGTCTTGAATGTAATCGACGCCGGGGCGCTAATTTACATAAGTGAACGTGGTGGTAATTGTGTATCTGCAGGAATTATTTGCAATTGTTCACGTACAAATCCACGTTGAGGGGTTGTAGAATCTAGTCTGTATATTGGAGGTCTACCAGTGGATCTTACCACGCTAGAAATTTTATGTGTAGTCACGCTCCAGATAGGATCGGTTGCTCTTTTTTCACCACCTTCAAGTTCGCCAGGTTCATATAAATATCTAACTGTAACATTACCTAATACTGGTTGAGAGAAAGATTCACGTCGTATTGGTATATATTTTTTTTTGATCGCATTAGAAGGTTTCATGGAAATTGCACGAGTAATTTCATTATTCAACGCAGCTATCACACTCGGTAATCTTGCAACCCATTCACGAGATCTATCCTTGAGGTCAGTAGATATTTCCTTTGCATATTGGTATCCAAATAACCGCTCAGCAAGGGTTCTATTAAATCGTTCAACGATTGCCTGATCACGATGAATTTCAGTATGTCCTCGTCTGATTTTAACGTTATGTTTCTTCATCAACGATGATACTACTCCAAGAAATTCTTTACCAGGATCAACTTGTAATAACCGTGGCCATCGTAGACCACCT
Source organism: Megalonaias nervosa (assembly GCA_016617855.1). Taxonomy (NCBI): domain Eukaryota; kingdom Metazoa; phylum Mollusca; class Bivalvia; order Unionida; family Unionidae; genus Megalonaias; species Megalonaias nervosa. Next base: position 43,302 of record JAECUM010023464.1, read on the forward strand.
CGATGATAAATTCGTTCGAACGCAGATGCAACTTCGGATGCTGTTTTCGTTGATAATGGCTCCGCTTCTTTATATCTACTAGCAACGTCAACGACAGTTAACGCGTATTTGTATGTGCGTGATTTTCGTCCACGTGTTTTAATGGTATCGTGTGGTAAAAACAGTATATCCGCTTGATGAACTTCATTAGGAACGCTAACATCAAAATGCGCATACTGAATTCTTTTAGGTGGACTTAGGAAGATTTGCCATATTGCCCGTCGTGCTAACCATGATGCAGCAACATCACGTGAAACTTTTGCTGCTTCGGCGAGTTTACTAATCGCTGCTTTACCTCTCCAGAATCCTCTCGGGGAATAATAAACAGATTCCATTATGATAGTTATATAATTAATTACCAGCCCCTAGCACTAGTTTACCTTTCATAGCAGTTTTACTAGAAAGCTAGCGAGAGATTCTCTGAGAGATTTATTAGGTATAGAATTTAATGCGTGAATCAATTTCACATCTGCGAGATGTCGTTGTTGCAAATCTTTACTTTTATACGCGACATCATGAACGTAACACGCTTGATCAATCTTATTTACTGGATACTCTCCTGGTTTTGGTTGATCTTGGTTATCGAGTCTGATATCAAGTCGAGTTCCTGGACCACAATAATTATATCCGGGTATATGTTTCTCACCGGGATATTTAGCCCATGGAGTTCCTGGTAATTTTCCTAACGAAGCAGCGATATCACCCCCACCTGTCTTTGTTGGAATAAACTTATATTTCTTGGTGCCACATTTCACACACTTGTATGTAAGTGCACGTCTTTTATTTCTTGTTGTTATTGTCGTTAATTCAGTAGTATCGGTAGGTGCTCTGCATCGAACACAATATAGAATCATATTATTTATTATATGGATATAATTGACTTTTCTGCGACACGAAAACAAGAACCAGTAAAGCACCATCCAGCGCTTCCAAATTCTATCAGAATGATTATAATAGGCCCATCTGGAAGTGGGAAGACGCAATTACTGCTTAATCTAATAATGCGATGGCTGAAGTGGAATAAATTGTATTTAGTAGCGCCATCTGTAGATGATCAGCGATGTTACGAAGTACTTAAAGATTTTAATGAAAACGCAAAATTGTTGCATGAAGACAGTGAAGTCATAGACTTTATTACTGATATTGATGAAGCACCATCTGTAGATGATCTGGATGGATTCATTAATAACCTCGTGGTATACGATGATGTCATGCTGGACAAAACAATCCAATCCAGCTCGGATATTTTCACGAGGCCGTCACAAAAACACAGACGTGATTTATGTTACACAGCGTTATACACAAATTCCAAAAGTGATCAGGGATAACTGTAACATTTTAGTTGTATTTAATGGCGTAGATAATCATACGCTGCAGAATATTTATTATACTTGGTGTTCTGGGGACATGGACATGAACAAATTTAAAAATTTCTTTTCAAAAGCACAAGCTGCCCCTTTTGGTTTTGTAACGATAAATTTACATGATCCTAGGTCAAGATATCGTAACGGACTTGATACAATTTTTGGATAAAAACCATAGCAGCAGTAGAGCTGAACGACAAAAATTGAGTGACCCGCGAGTAAACGAATCGCATAAAAATCTGAAAAAAAATACGTCAACAAAAAGTAACGGAAATGAGCTAACCCAAACGATTTATTATCCGTTTTTCAAATTATATGGTAATAATAAAAGTTAGGAGGTTCGGTTTATGTTATTGACCTTTTTTTTCAGCCCCTGTAGGAACCTTTATTTTTTATAAATAAGGTCTCAGCCAAGTGGTCTGTTCAGCTCTACTGCTGCTGATACACCTTTGGCCTTTTTGATGTTTTTGGACCCGACTACAATCGAGTACATCTTGGACCGCAGCCTACATACTCTTCGATCGGATTACCCGAGCAGACGTCCTTAAATTTGCCCACCACCTTTTGTTCTTGGTGGAGTACGACGGGTGGGAGGGCGGATACTCGCTCGTATCAGTTTCGCTGGCTAGACCTGGCTGGGCCATGTCCACATAGACGCCGTTGGTGGTGATGTGCATCAGCGGCTAGTCGGTATCGGTGTGCAGCATCTTGACCCGATCCTGATAAAACGGTTTGATCTTGTCTTAGTAAATCTAGCATATGAGCAAATCCAGTATGGACGACTCAACATAGATTGGCTTCGTCATCTATAGTTTTGATTTCATTTACTGTGGACTGCCACAAGCCCACCATCAAGGATTTTTCTGGACTTGAATCGACGAGGATTCATTTACACAGATTTTCCATGGTCTTCCCAAACACGCCATTGTTCATGAGTTTGAAAATGTCCTTCTCAAAGTCGCTGGTGGCCTTGCTGAGCAGGTCTTGTTCATCTGAATGTGTGTGTGTGTGTGTGTGTGTGTGTGTGTGTGTGTGTGTGTGTGTGTGTGTGTGTGTGTGTGTGTGTGTGTGTGTGTGGGAGATCCAAGCTTGCTGGCGAAATTTGAGCACTCTATGGGACTTAGTCAAACGCATGACCAGTTACAAGTACAGCTGCTGATTTCACACGTGCAGTACATAGTTGTGTGGTTCTGAGACTTGGAACGAGCTTGGTGCATTCGATGTACTTGCTGCCAGACTCGTTCACGGTCGAGTACTGCTATGTGGGCAACCACGACCCAGACACCGACAGTGCTTCTGGGGCCAGCGGACCTCGTTGTGGGCCTCGTGTAAAATGCTCGTTATATTCCAGGTCCACCACGAAGAAGTATCCGTGGTGGCAGAGGAGATTGTGGCCGTGCACATACTAGCGGAGATGGATACACTCAGGACTGAGCTGAGTTTCGGCAAATTTGCTTTAGTTGTTAATGTACTCGTACGGATACACGCCTCTCCTCGTGATCAGGTTCATGTTTGTAGGGCTGTGTCGACAAGCGATCTTGAAGTTCTCCACCGTCAGATTGTTCACTGACTTCTCCAGGGACGAGTTAATTAACTGGATCGAATCGATAAACTGAAACTGTCCCAGCTTTACGAATCTATGCTCTTAAAATAAGTAACAGAAAAGAGTGAAAGGAACAAGCTTGGTAAAATTCAACAAATAAAATTTATTTCCCTGGAATACAAAGTAAGAACTTACGATATTGCCAATTAAATCCCAATTACCGACACAGGTCCTAATAATTTAAAGTTCTGAATAAAGTTTAGTAGGAATCCAAATTAAGTCCAACGCTGAAGGTGTTGATGTGCCTGTGTCGACCTGCATTGTGTTGTTGTACCAACAGTCTTTAGTTGAAACACATTAATATAATTCCAGGTTTGAATTCACTATAAATCCCAGTGAATATCTCATTCCAAGAATATTATTTTTATGAGCACTCTGTATTTCCTAAGAAAATTCACTTGAATTTAACAATTTGAAGAAATATGTTCCAGCCTAAATGAACTACTGAACACAACTATAATACAAATTGATTCTGTTAGATCTTAAGCACGAATGAACAATTTTTTCCAGTCACAAGATTATATAGTCCTCTACTTGACCTCAGGTCAAAATTGTCATTTTTTAAAGAAAAAATACCCAATTGATGATACCATTCTAGAAAGTCCCTAATGTTTACAAAATAAAACGTTCGTTATAATTAGAAATCTATTAATAAAATTAAAATATCGAACCTGGACTATGTCAGGTAAGCGAGGTAAATTGTAGGGGAATTCCAATAACCTAGATACAGACCCAAATAAACATATTTACTTCTATTAATAATGATCCTGATATTAAACCCATACACATAGACAACATTTTAGCCATGTATTAGTTGTTTACAGAATAAAATAGAAAAAAATAATTCAGGTCAAGTAGAAAATAACCTTGATTTTGGACAAGGGTTAAGACCAACATACAATGTTACATTACAGTAGCATATAATAAAATAAAATTAAATTATAAAACCGACAAACAATGCAAATTAATTATACATAACACAGTCAAAACGTTATGTATTTTTCCATGTTGATCGGGATCAAGCTGATCGGTGAATTCGGATGCCGTGCCTACTGTTTGCATGATGACGTGGCCATCGTACCCGCGCAGATTATGAAGCACCACTTTGTCGGCGGCTTCCTCCAGTTTAATCTACCTCAAAAGATTACACAATGAAAAATCTTAGCCGCTAAAAGTGCGTCGATCGATATGAGGTTTATTGTTTCACAGAACAGCCAATATCGACAGTTCTGCAATATATCCTTCTAGGGAACGCTCAGGATACTGTAAAACTGGGATATCATAGATTTAAAGTGTTGTTCAGTGAGTGTTCAATCACCATTTATTGTCGCAAGATTCTCTGACCAGATAGATGCGACTGTTACGACACTTACAGTCGATGATTAGCTGATAACGAATGAAAAATAAAATTAGATTAGTCTATGTTTGTTGGGTTAATTAGTGCACTTACAGTTTGGTGGTCAATAAATTTCAATTGACTGCAGATATCTGAACCTAGGCACCTACAACATACATACATAAATACATACCTACATGCAGATCTGAATATTGATATGAATATGCGTTTCTTATTCCTCGACTCCTACTGTGGCACTCAATGACTGTGCGAAACTGATGTTAACCAAGGTGTTGTCATCTGGGCAATAAACGTGCGATTTTTAGACAGAATGACATGATGTGACATTCAAAATATGTGTGAGAACCAGGAAAGAGATAAAATATATCATATTGCTGTATACATAGGACAATGTAGCTGTGATCGCAAAATCCAGGTTCTGTCAATATTATGCCAGAAAAGCATGACATAGTTAGAAAAATGACGTAATATATGCCCAGTTTGAGCTGGACATTCATGCCTAGACATGCACTCCAGATAGCGTCAAGATAGCAAGTTTCAGACAAACTATTATTTTCAAAGTTTATTTTATTAAATTTACAGTTCTTTAGTGCCAGATATATACATACATATATATGGCCAGTATAGCTTAACAGGCTTGAGACAAGCTACTCCGAATTTTTTTTGCCGTTTTTCATAATTAGTGATATCACTCATTTATTGGATGTTCTGTTTGAAGGTGTTTCTTCATTAACCTTTTTGTGAAAAGAGAACTATTAAACTTTTCTCAGTAGTCCTGCCCCACTGCATCACGTTGTACTTGCCACTCGACCCGACTCTACATCAAATAACCACTCACTTGCGCGCCATACTAAACTGTTCACTTGACTTAACGACCTGTGACTACATTCTTCTTTAATTCAATGTAAACGGCAGCGAAACGTTGTTTCAAACCCCGCCATCGTAGAATAAGAAGAAAAATCTAATTAAGCCCCTTTTGCGCTTTTCTTTCAAACCAATTTGAAAACGCTACCGTTAATTTGGAAAACCTAATTTAAATTCATCTAAAACATTAACCTTGATGTCTGAGCAACCACTGCGCATTGCATTATTGAATGCCCAATCAGCAGGACCAACGGTCAGGATATCGACGTCTTTTCTAAACAGAAACATGGTTTAAAAAAAATCGGGCGATGAGCCAAAGCGTGCGGACCTGACACCCTCCGGTTGCTCCATCATGTAATTCCCATGACACTCCGGCGGA
>JAECUM010023465.1:0-39424 GCA_016617855.1 Megalonaias nervosa
CAGCTTTGTTAATGTTCCTCTCCATTCTGTAAATGTGTCATCAGACTTAGTTTCAGGACCTGTGACAGTCGGTATAGTGTCTAACCTACCCATTGAGGGCATTCATTTGTTGCTAGGCAACGACCTAGCTGGAGACAAGGTTGTGGTTAATCCACTTGTAACTGACAAGCCTTCTTTGGATCAGAAGCTTGATCCAATTGAAAAAGAATACCCTGATTTATACCCAGCTTGTGCATTTACCAGAGCTATGTCAAAGAAAGCTCTTGAGAATGATTTTGATAAGGAAAATATTCCTTTAGCTGACACATGTATTGGTCAGGCTTTTGATGAGGTCACTTTCACTTCTAATTTGGATCAATCAAAATGTATTGATCACAGTGATCCTCTTTTAAATACTCATTCTCTTTTTTCTAATCAGGGTGATAAACGACAATCGCTTGTCATTGAACAGGAAAAAGATCCAGAGATCTCCTGTTTGTTTCAGAGGGCCATTAGTGAAACTGAAGCCACTGAAGTACCTGTCTGTTATTTTATTAAAAATGGAATTCTTATGAGAAAATGGAGACCTCCCGAGGTACCTGCTAATGATGAGCGGTCAGTGAACTATCAGATTGTAGTTCCAAAATCTTACAGACAGGAAATACTTAGTTTGGCCCATGAAACTCCTCTGGCTGGTCATCTAGGGATAAGTAAAACTTATAACAAGATTTTGACTCACTTTTACTGGCCAAAAATCAAAAGTGATGTTTGTAAATTTTGTAGATCTTGTCATACTTGTCAAATGGTAGGAAAACCCAATCAGAAGATAGCTAAGGCTCATCTGCAACCAATTCCTGCATTTGACGAACCATTTAGCAGAATTATGGTAGACTGTGTTGGTCCCTTACCTAAGACCCAGTCAGGTAACCAATATTTGTTGACCATTATGTGTGCGTCAACAAGATTCCCAGAGGCAATTCCTTTGAGGAATACTATAGTAAAAACTTTGATCAAGTTTTTTTACTCAATATGGCCTTCCTATATCTGTCCAATCAGGTCAAAGGTCAAATTTCATGTCTGGACTTTTCCAGCATGTTATGCTTGAATTTGGCACTCCGCAGTTCAAGTCAAAAGTGAAACTATGGTTTCACAAAACTTTACTTGAGAGAACATTTGAGTCCTGTAATAGAGTTCATTCTCTCTTGCTCATTCTTCAGAATTTTCTTCAATTTAGATTTTACGGCCCTTACAAAGTAAAGAAGAAAATGAATGAGTTCAATTATTATAGTACTCTAATCTAAATAAATTTATGGAGTACTAGTATATTGAAAGAGATAGCCAAGTAAATTATTACAATTAATTTTGTTGTACCAGTCCCACCAACTGAGGATTTAAGTGAAGAAATTCAATTGGACACCGTTGATCTTGGAGCAACAGATCTTTGGAATTCGGAAATTATGAAAGATCTAGACCAGAAACTTTTACATTTGCAACAACAAGAAAGAAATGAACTTAAACAGTTATTATTTGAATATGAGCACTGTTTCCGGATATTCCTACGAGGACAAACAAAATTTTTCATGACGTTGAAATTGTAGATTCAAAACCTGTGAAACAACACCCGTACAGGATGAACCCTCTCAAACAGGAATACTTGGAAAAGGAAATTCAGTATTTGTTGGAGAATGATTTCATAGAGCCCAGTAAAAGTGATTGGCGTTCACCATGCATACTTGTTCCGAAACCGGATAAAACTTTCCGTATGTGCACTGATTATAGGAAGGTGAACAGCGTGACAAAAACAGATTCATTTCCATTACCAAGGATCGATGATTGCATTGGTAAAATTGGAAATGACAAGTACGTTACCAAATTTGACCTTCTGAAAGGATTTTGGCAAATTCCACTTATGGAAAGAGCGAATTTGACAATCAATCTGTCTAAAAGTGAGTTCTGCCATGCTTGTGTAACTTTCCTAGGACATATTGTGGGAAATGTCAAGTTAAACCTATTGATGCTAAGGTGAAGGCTATCTCTGATTTTCCTGTGCCTGTCAGTAAAAAGCAATTAATGCGATTTTTGGGTATGGCTGGATATTATCGAAAGTTTTGTTCCAATTTTTCCAATATTGCTGAACCTCTGACAAATTTGTTAAGAGAAATAAGTTTCTTTGGACCAAAAAATGTCGGGATGCTTTCAATAGGTTAAAAGCAATACTCAAAAGTGCACCGGTTCTAACAGCTCCAAATTTCAATCAGTCTTTTAAATTATCTGTGGATGCAAGTGATGTTGGGGTTGGAGCAATATTGATTCAAGAAGACACCAATGGTATTGATCACCCAGTGTGCTATTTCTCAAAGAAATTAAATAAGCACCAAAGAAATTACTCAGCAATCGAGAAGGAATGTTTAGCTTTAATTTTGGCATTACAGCATTGTGAAGTTTACATTAGCTCAGCTCCTTCTCCGGTTGTTGTGTATAGTGATCACAACCCCCTTACTTTCATCGACAAGATGAAAAATAAAAATCGAAGATTATTAAGGTGGAGTTTGTTTTTGCAAGAGTATAATCTGAACATCAGGCACATCAAAGGAAAAGACAATTTGATTGCAGATGCACTTTCCTGTGTATAGAAATATTATTTCATATACACTTTATATAATTGATGAGAATTTTCATGTAATTTTGTTTACCTCATGTATAGTTTACGTATGGTAAAAAAGAAAGCTTTATTATATAAATCTTTCTTTTTTCTTTATGGGGGGAAGTGTTACATATATGTAATTAAACTGCATGTGTGTTAGTTTTAAAATTCTTTTTTATTTTATTTTTGTTTCATTACATTTTATTGTAATGATTATTGAAAGGATTCGAGATTCTTTTTCAGTAATTCGATATTTTCTTTTACTAAATGTTAAGATGTAAAACGTGTTACATGAGAATTATTTTTAGTTAACCTAGTTCGTCTTAGGTTGGGGAAGTTTGTAAACAGGCAGTTAAAATGATTGGTCAGTATCAAGGCCATACTTTCCTTGCGTGATCACCATGTGTAAACATTTATATATTATTGGTTTTTAAGTGGGGCTACACTGGCGTACGTGATGGATTTCTTGTAGTAAGAGACCACATGACCCATCTAGCGAGACTTGAAATGATGTTTTTGGGGTTTAAATATTCATTCTTAATATTTTTCTGTGAGAGTCATTTTAACATTTGAAGGAATAAGGTGTTATATTTATTTGTTGCCAGATTGTGTGTTTTTCATCTGATTTTTGGATTTAATAATTTATTCTCCTGGAAACTCAACAACTTGACTTTTTTTATAAAAAATTCTGAAAGATATTCATGGCAATTTATTCTGGAATTATTCAGAAACAAAAACAGTGATTCAATTGAGGAATTGTTGATATTCGTACATTGGACCACATCTGATGTCATCGCCTTCCATATTTGTATGTCATCAAGATTTGACCTGGACTCTAATAGAACTGTTTAGTGATAGGACTTGTATTTTTCATTCTTAGGATTATATTTTGGATTATATTCACAAACTGTAAGTCCTATTTACCAATTTTTACATTGTTTTCTAGGGAAATAAATTAATTTGTTAAAATATACAAAGCTTGTTGACTTCACTCTTTTCTTTTGTTACATTTGTACGAGCCTACACATAACAATGTACAGATTCATTTGTATCATGTATGTACTTATCCATTTGTATCATATGTACAGAATCATTTGTATCATATATGTACAGAATCATTTGTATTATATATGTACAGATTCATTTGTATCGTATATGTACAGATCCATTTGTATTGTATATGTACAGATTCATTTGTATCATATATATGTACAGATCCATTTTTATCATATATGTACAGGTTTATTTTTATTGTATATGTACAGATTCCTTTGTATCATGTACAGATTCATTCATATCGTATATTTACAGATCAATTTGTATCATATATGTACAGATTCATTTGTGTCATATATGTACAGATTCATTTGTATCACTATTTTCACTCTAAGGATATGTTGCTTGGACTGGCTGAGAAACTGTCTTTGTTTTCTCAAAATAATACTTATATTTTCGTAATGACATCATAAGCAATCAACCACATGGCTTAGAATTGACTAATAGTCAGTCACCACCAAATAAGCCTGAACCAGTTTTATTCTTGATAAGAGGGCCAATTAGTTGCACTCATTTTGATTTTAAATACAGGATGGTGAAATTGATAAATCATTTTATTTTGTGGTATACCATAGCTGGGGTCAAGCTACATATATGAATTTCAGGGAGAAGTGGCTTCTCTTTTTGGACAAAACAGGGAGAATTGAGTACTGAACTGGGAGAAGTGGGAGCAAAGCAAGAAACACAATGTGTGTAATCTTATATGAATCATGCCCTCTATTTTAAAGTATGTATATTTGCACCTAACATTGGTTTTAAGCAGTATTTTATTTTCAAGTAGAAAATTTTCTGAGTTGTATGTAGATTATAAATACATTTGGTATGTGTTTAAAAATTATATTCATATACATTGTATTAAATTCTATGCAGTGTATTTTGGCCATGTGACTTAAAAGGGGAACAATAGAAGCTATACATTGTAATGACTCTTAGTTGAGCAACTAGATTACAGTATTGTAATTGCAAGTTTGTAAAAATACTTAATCTGCTACACTGCATCAAGAATTTTTTTTGCTTTCTGAAAGCAATATAATATGGCACTTGAAAAGATTTGTTGTTGTTGTAGGGTTTAATGCCATTCTTCAACACAAGATAGGCTATACATGGTGGCCAGTATAATTTGGATTTGGATTTTTTTCACGTAGCTTTAACAATTTTTCAGTCATATTGCTACGATGTCTGCAGTGTGGCAGTTTATAGTGATGTCTAGCACTGGGGCATCATGTCACAGACATGTAGCATGATGTTCCACCCAGTCACGTTATTCTGATACCAGGCCAACCAGTCCTAACACTAACCTCTTAATGCTGAGTGCCAAGCGAGGCATCTGCTAGTACCATTTTTATAAGTCTTTGGTATGTGGCGGCCAGTATAAATGGTGGAGGAAGAACCAGGGAAAACCCTGGAAAGAACCACTGACCCACGAGAAGCTACTGGCCAGCTTTCACATACCCACATTGGCCGAACCTGAGACTCGAACCCATGCAGAGGTGAGATGGCAATGATCCATAATGGTGAGCGCTTTAGACCACTCGGCCTGTCTGGGCCCCCCTTGAAAAGATTTCAGAACTTGTTTGAAACAATCCCTGTACAATGTACATGAGAGCAAATGCATGTACCTGCGTATCTTCAGATCATACTGTTCATCCAAACTTCTAAAGCCAGACACAGCTATGTCTGCCATTATTTCCCATGACATGTCCACTTACAGTTTCAAACTGATTTTATGAAGAAAATAATGTACTTGTGACAGTTAAAATATTAATTTCACCAACTCTATTCTTTGAACACAAATTGCTACTTGCATGCTATTGTTTAAGTTTGGAAATGAAGTTTGTATGTTTTTATCTTCAAAGGATAACTTGTGGACATCAGGCAGTGATAGTTGCTAACCTACTTAGGAAGGGGTTAATGGTCAATCAGCTTTCAAAACACATGCCTGTGAGTGTGCAAGAGTTTGTTGGCTTAATTGATATCAACACCAGCTGTGTGAAGGCTTGATGCCTACATTAATCCTTGAACTCAACACTGGAACTAACCTGGCTAAGGCAAGGTAGCATCTAAAAACCTACGATAATGCAATATATCTTTAAAAAATCACAGGGTGAAGTAGTTTTTCACTTTTCTGACAGAATGCAAAGTTTACAATTTTTTTATAGGTGACTTAGTTGCCCACTTCACCTGGTTGTGTGACCTCTACCAAAGATGCTTTAACAACATGAAATATTTTGGAGGGACTACAAGTAATTTTGCCATGCATATGTTTACATTATTCATCAGTTATACCCACATCCTTCTCATTTTTTCCCCCAAATAAGGAGAAGTACAGCTACTTGAACATGTTATTTATAAATAATAAAACTCGTAATCTTAGCAAATCATGTTGATGGTTGATGTCATGTCAGTTTTAGCAATACATATCGATACTTTTGCAGTATAATCATTTATATCACATTTTATCACATGACTACTTTGTTATTTGCATTAATATTCCCATATCATAATTTTTATTTATGAAACATAATAAAACATGCTAATGTCATACAGAGGAAACGTGTAGCAATCAAGGCATCCAAATGTATTCAGGGTCATTGTGCTATACTCTTCTGTGGTTTGGTTATAAAAAAAACAAAATCACCCTGGTTTATCATGCAGTAAATGGAATCTTACATCTTTGCTCATTTCAAATGAAATCTATGAAACTCTTAAAATAATTTTTTTTTGCTCACCAAGGCTCACAGAAGATAGAAATGATTAGACATGTTTAATCAAGGGCTATATTGAATAAGGGACTTTTTCTGCCCCATCTTCAATTGTCTTTATATGATATATACTGCTTGTTTGGGATGGTTAACTTTTATTTTTGACATCAGTTTTGTATTGACATTCCAGTTGCCATGGTAAAGGGGGGGGTAAGAAAATATTAAAAAAATATATGACAAGCTGTAATTTTTTTACCAGTATGTGACAGTAGTACATAATGATAAAGTGGCTCCTGTTCAGATGCACAGTGTATTATTTAACCCCTTAAATATCAATTTCCATTGATTTTCACTTATAGAGAGATAACTTCGTTATAACCAACATTGCCAGTTGTACAACAGAGTGCCTTTCTCTCATCTTTGTATGGTAGCTAAGGCCTCATATCTCTGACTTCCGTCCTTTTCTTTTAGAAATAATAGTTAACATGCCACTAGTTTCAACCATATTGATTTAAAATACCTTGACATGCTGAGCTGAAGTTATCTGCCTTATTTATTTTTTAGACAAGTATGTGCTAAGTGCATAGTTTTAGACATACTTGAGCCTCTGGTTTTGATTTAAAGAATTCTGTATTATATTCTTTCTTGTTTTAGTGGCTCAGTTTACATTCAATCGAGACCAAAATATTAATTTGACCTCCTATATGGGTGAGGAGGAAGGAATTCCTGAAGAGGAAGAAGAGGATATCAGTGACAACCTCCAAGGTTCCAAGGATTACTCCAGGCCTACTTTATCTGATCTTGATGAAGGTACCATCAGTCATTCAATACCAGGGCTGGTGCAATTATTTTGAATAATCGGTTAATTGATATACATGTTAAAATCTATTATCAGGATAAAAGAAAGTAGGTAATCAGTGTTTTTTATTGCTATTTAAATGTCTTCTGTTGAATTTAGGTTTAATTACAGTTTTCATAATTTTTATCAGATGCATTTGATTGTCATTGCAATACATTTTTAGGAAAGAAAGTATGATAGTATTCTGTTTCTGGTGTTGCATTCTTTGACACATAGAAAAGACAAGGCAGTACGGTCATATGATGTATATAAAACAGTAACCAGTTACTGTGTATGTTCTTAACCAATATGTGGATTCCAAATTTCACCTCAGATTTAGCATTTACCTGTAGTAGACTTTTGTTCCACAGATGCTTCGATAGACGACTTGTAATATTTGTAATGACAGTCACATCCATCTATGATGTAATGTTTATAATGAGTCAGTAAAACAAAGTGAACCTGTTGTTTTGATTTCAGCAGAATGAGACTGAAAGTTTTATGCAGTTGAGAATAGTGTTTTATTCTTTAGTACTGCTGAAGAACAAAGATGGCAACTGTCTGTCTGTCTGTCTTTCCTGTATCATTTGATAATAAATCATCTGGAAATTTTAATGGGAAGAAATTATTATAACTATTTGAAGCCAAGCTTGTGTGGTACCCTTTAAGAAAGATCATGATATGCATTGTAGGATGGTTTTGTGCACTTAACATCACTCAAAGTCCTTTTCTACATTTATTCTAAATTGATTAAAAATAAATTATTAATAAAACTAGACCAATTAACTAGACCAGTTCTAAATACAATTAGCCAGTCCTACTCATCAGAATAGAATCCATTCATTGCCAACCTTCAGGAACCACTGTAGATTATTTAATAAAAACATTACTTTGTTAAAAACACTGTCAATGCATTGACAGTTTTTATCATTCAAACCTTCCTAGTATATTACGTCTGGAAATTTGCCAAATCTGTTTTTTGGGCCAACATTGCAAAGTACTCTCAGCTGCAGATTGATGTCTGTTAGTCATTCCATGTTGTATGAACACATAGGGTTTTGCATTTTGCTCATTTTTCTCAGACATTAGTGCCAGCAGTATGTGGATGTACCATGAAGAGTACTACAACTTTCAGTCAATTAATGGTTTTAGCAGCACTATTAACATTGTTTGCATTATTATGTCGGAGAAATGGGAGCCAAGTGCCTTTTCCAAGGACACACTGCCACAGCTGACATGGGCAGGCCTTGCATCTCTCAGATTATGTGTCTGACACTAAAAATAAATGAGCTTCTGCATTTCCCCTCAACCTTCCTTCAGAACTGGATTATATTTCATTTTCTGGTGACCTCAAATAACCATTGTATTTTGTTCACCTTCCTGGACACTTGCCTGAAACATTAGCTATATATATATATATATATATATATATATATATATATATATATATATATATATATGTACATCATAAGGACTACACCATTAAGACAAAACAAAACTTTACAAGTTTTACTGCTGTCAGTGGTTTTTTGGTTTTGTGTATTTACAGACATATTGACTTTGAGTACAGCTTTACATTTTTCTCCACAATATCTACAATTTGTTTTTCAGGTAAATTGAACTTTTGTTTAGAGGAGGCCAGAAATATACTTGGAGAATCGGTGCCTGAATCTGTTATGAGAGAAGTGGTTCTGCGTCATCAATTTAACTTGGAGGCTTCTATTGATGAACTTCTTAAGATGCAGGGTATGATTTTTAATCGTTTGAAGAAATATGAAGATATAACAAATGCTCATGGTGTGGGGTGTTGGGATTTGTGTAGTATGGATTTTAATTTTGAGACAGTAGTGTACTATGGTTTCATATATTGTAATGTAAAAAGATAAAAACATTTTCATGGGTGCTTAAATTTGGATTTGCCTGTCAAGTTTGCATATTTTTAGGTATTTAAATTATGGATTAACTGCTACAAAAACTTGAGTAAAGAATACAAAAGAACAAAACTAGGCCAGCAACAGACAGCTATTGCTTAAATGGTCACAACAATACTCCACATGCACAAGCACAAAACAAATAACCTGTCTCTTGCGCTCAACATCAAAGGGAGCCGACACACCTAACAACACTAATATTAATCAGTTAATAAAGTAAATGTTTATGATCTCTTACTTAAAAAAATGTCCATAAAATTGCACCATCAGTACTTTCTGACGACCATTGTGTTGAAATAGTGGCTTAAAAGTGGTAAAATTCACATTAGGGCTCTGTTGGTTTGGATAATGTCATCATTCTACATTTGAACCAAGCATGTGACCAGTTGTCCTTTGCTCAGTGCAATTATCAGGCAGTGTAATTATTTGATATGTTCAGAGTCCATCAAAGTGCAAAGATGCTAACTAAATTGAAAAATGATGGAGTCACACTTTTGTTTGAGTATCAGCAAGTTTAGGGTTATTTACCTAACAAACATTATGTGTACCAGCAGTCTTGATTGTCTTGATTTTGATTGAGTGGTTTGGTCCAAATATATGTGAAGTATGAACTTCATTACCCCGCAGTAATTAACTTTTATTGTATACCTTTCAATTCTCTATCCCAAAATGAGGCAGAATTTTACCATCATTTCCTACAGATAGGAGAAACGTTATCATTTTCTGATCTGTATTACCATACTTTTCAATGAGGTTGGAACAACTTTTTCCACCAGGTTTCCTGGTTACAATAGCAGTGCCCCTTGTGATGGAATGCGAACACTAGCAGTAAACAAAGCTCTCACAGTGTCATTCATTAAGAAACCTTGCAATATATGTAAAATATCTGAAGGTCCAAACCATGATTTTGTCAATACAACAATGAAACAGCAGTTATTAATATTTTCTGAAGTAGGTAATATAGCAAAAGTGGGTGTGAAACAAGATCACATTCGGAAATCATGCAACAAAACAATACTGTTCAGTATGAGTAATGATTCCAACATAATGAATTTGAAATTATAAATATTATAATTATCTCAAAATTTCTAGATATTTAGCAGAAGTATTATTATCACAGAAATTTGATTTTGTGTGTTCAAGAACATGTCTCATTGTCACCATAAAAAATTTGTATCATGAGTCGACATATTGTAATGAGCTGACTAGTTGGTGTAACCTAACAATCAAGACTGCGATACTGTGATATTCATTATTCTTTCTTTCACTTCACTAATACCATATTTTATGTCTGGTTTCTCTCTGTGTTTGCTTATCAAACAACATATTGGTTTAAGGCAGAAAGTAGCAATTACAGTTACCGGATAGCTTAAATATTGGTGTGCATTTAAATAATATAAAATGCTTTATTATTCTTGTTAAAGGTTTAAGATTCAATAAACACATGTACAAGTTAATATTAACAGATCACTAAGGAAGTTGATTTTTCAAATAGCTTTGTTGAAAATAATTTGAGGGAGTGTCTTCAACATAGGTGGCTGATTTTTTGTTGTGTCTTTAAATTTGTGGTTTGGGGCAACTATGAAATCCACAACCATTTGGTTCCCCATGAAAATGAGTTAAACTTCGATACTCTTGTGACTTGTGTATGCTCATGGACTTGTGTTTAGTGCAGTCAGATCTTTGGTTTACATAAAGTTCATGGATTCATTTTCATTCAGTCGGGTCATTTGGTTTACAAAGTGTTCTTGGCCTTGTGTTTAGTGCAGTCAGGTCTTTGGTTTACACAGTGTTCATGGATTTTTTTCATTGAGTCAGGTCATTTGGTTGACACAGTGTTCATGGACTTGTGTTTAGTACAGTCAGGTCTTTGGTTTACACAGTGTTCATGGTCTTGCATTAAGTACAGTCAGGTCTTTTGGTTTATACAGTGTTCTTTGACTCCATTTTAGTACAGTCAGGTCTTTTGGTTTACACAGAGTTGTTTGACTCCGTTTTAGTACAGTCAGGTCTTTTGTTTTACACAGTGTTCTTTGACTCTGTTTAGTTCAGTCAGGTCTATTATTTACACAGTGTTCATGGACTTGTTTAGTACAGTCTAGTCTTTGGTTTACACAGTGTTCTTTGACTCTGATTTAGTTCAGTCAGGTATGTGGTTTACAAAGTGTTCATGGACTCTTGTTTAATTCAGTTAGGTCTGTGGTTTACATCTTGTTCATGGACTCTTGTTTAGTTCATTCAGGTCTTTGGTTTACACAGTGTTCTTGGACACTGTTTGGTTCAGTCAGGTCTTTGGGTTTACATAGTGTTCTTAGACACTGGTTCAGTCAGGTCTTTTGGTTTACACAATATGTACTGCACCAGTTTGATGTAATTCTTTTTCATGGTGACCATTTGAAATTAACATTTTTATTGCCGTCAGGTATCCTCTAAGGTGTACATTTCCTTAGATGCCACAGCGGTCAACAAATATCAGAATAAAGTGTAATCAGCAGGTTATTGGCTTTCAGTTATACCACGTGTTGAGAAGATAGGAAACCTTGATTTTCAACTTGGTTTTGGAAGACCTGTTTTCATTGATTGAAGTTCATGTAAATTATAAACTGATTGGTTGTACTGGAAATAGACACAAGTCTACCTGCATCTCCGAATCCTGGTAACGTGAATAACTACATGATCAGCTTTGAAGGAAAGTGTTACAAGGAGTCATATTGCATGTCATGAAAACTTGATACGAAAATTTTACTACCTATGGGCAGGGGAAGAAGTTTGTTACAACCCCACATTGTGATGTGGCACCTATAGTTATCACTTTTAGATCTGTTTGAATGTCTATCTGTTCACACCTGTTCAGGTTGCAACAACTCAAGTTTCACCTGCAAGCCTGACAAGGGTGATGTTGGAAAAATGACCAGAAAATCTGAAGTTTTGTTATATCAATAATTTGGCTACTTATTTTGACTACCCCAAGAGTAGTGTTTACTTGGTGAGGTTAGGTGGGCTTTGGAATTACAATCACCAGTTTCTTGTAACCACAAAAGCTCTCGAGCCCTTATATGTAATTACATTTTATTTGGTAGGCGGCGTGCCTGTTACCTGCTGATGTTCTTCAGGACTTTTCTGGGCCTGGTTGGCGCCAAAATTTGGCCACTTTCCAACTGCCAAAAACTTTTAATTTTCATCAATTTTACTGTAAAACTTCCTAATCAGAACTTGTAAATTCAAATTATTTGCATCAAAACAGAAGGGATGAGGTTAATACCGTTATTGTGGATCTGAGCTGTTGAATTATTTTTATCTTCAGGAATCTCTTCCATGTCAATTTGTGTGAATTAACAGTGTGTAAAAGAAACTCCAAAGTTCCTCATTTAAAGATTTTATGTTGAAGAATTCCCAATTTCATTGACCCTTGGCTGCATTTTGAATGTGGTAGAAAAATCATGGTGCATTTTAAAGGTTTTGTCTTTCATGTCCAGTTGTTATGGCATTATTGCCCTTTTCCATCAGTTTTAAATCTTCATATGTATTTACATTGGATGTTGCTTGTATTGATGAATCCTTGAAGGAGCTGGATTTCAATCATTCCATGTCGTCATTTAGGGGAGTCATGGCCCCTGAATGCATGTATTCTCCAAACCTTAGTTTGACAACACAAGGGCTCTAAGAAGCACATTGCAGTGAGTGGCCCCCATGTACGTGTCTATAATAGCTCTAGTGCACTTGGTTTGTGAGTTGAGTAGCTGATAATTATTGTGATTTTCAGAGATATGATAGTATACAGTAGAACCTGTCATGAGCGACCACCTGTCATGTACGACCACAATCGTAATGCACAGATCGATTTTTATTATATAAACGCTCTGCTATGAGCGACCACCTGCTGAACACGACCAGCGACCACAATTTCTTGGCAAAATATGCATTTCGACACTGCTATGAACGACCACATCACAAAAAAAAACAAGGATAAACTCCACCAACCTTTATTTAATCCCTGTAAGAACGACCGCTCATACCGTTCTCGGCGAATGTGGATATGTGAGAAAGCTTGCCAGTAGCTTCTCGTGGGTCGGTGGTCCTTTCTGGGGATTTCCCGGTTTCTTCCTCCACCATTAATACTGGCCGCCATGTATAGCCTATCGTGTGCTGAAAAATGGCGTTAAGCCCCACAACAACATACCATTCTAACTATAAAAAAAAAAAAATAAAAATAAAAAATAGGCTGGCTACCGATCTCTGAATTTTTTTAGCTAGGCTTATAGTGATTTAGAGTTTCTGTCGTAAACCAGACTAAAGTATATGTAGATTATTTCCTAGTCTGGTTCCCTGCTTCGTATGCTCCCTGTGTTGTTCTCCGTTATTCATATAGGGTTGAGGAACGCAGAAAGCATACAGAGCAGGGAACCAGACTAATTACTCCCGCACTTAACTTGCTTCCCGGCCGTTGTTGGACCTGGCATCCCTGTGACGACTGTATCGCGAGAACAGACAGACACCAGTGACCTTTATGTAATCAGTTATTACAACGACTGCTTGATTAGTATAGATTGTTCTGATCAAAAACAAACATAAAAGGAATATTTAAAAAAAGGATTGTTGCTACCGGTGATAGATGCTACAGTCTGTAAACCAGGCTAATGTACATGTCATGAAATGCCGTTGAAGTGCCAAAGTTGACAAAGTGGCCGCGTATATTGTTTGTCTCGAGTTAATCGGTATTGCCGGGGGTGAATAAGGTCATTGTCTATTAAACCAGCAAGAGAGAATCATTTGCGGGATTCGATTGATAGTGCTCAAGACTTGTGATGTTTGTTCCCCCCCCCCACCCATGTTAAGTGATGACATCCCAATCACAAAGCTGTCGTCTGTTCAAGTTGCTGCGACCAGGTTACACACTTTGCTTACAGAGTTAATCCCCGTATGTCATCTTTTAATGAAGCCGTTGACTTTTGTCACTGAGTAAATCGTCCTGTTTCTGGATGAGAAAATTGTTTTGTTTTTTTTTGTTTTTGTTTTTGTTTTTTGTTTTTTTTTAATTGTTAGATATGCAATGCACACGTATAGATTTTTCATATTTTCCTACAGCCACCGTCTTTATGTTCGATATTACAACTGAGCACTAATAATTTTAACACCTAGAATTTTAATAACAATGGACGAACCTCCAACTAAAAAGAGACAAATTTTAATGCTGGAGAAAATAATTATTGTAACTGAAAAAAGTAAAAAAGAGCAGACCATTCGCAAAAGAGGCGGTTTAAACGTTGGTAAAACAAATTTAGGTTGTTATTAAGGAAAACGAGTAATTCAGAAACAATTTCATCTTCTAAAATATGTGATCTTCAAATGTAAATGTGATTTCATGTTTAATGATAGAAGTATATCTTTATTACAATATAATTTTGTTTTTAGATGTTAGCATGCAATATTTTAGCAAAAACTACATGTACTAATAAAGAATAGAATATATGTACAGTGATTGTGGTTATTTTTCTTGAAATTGTTCTGAAACGAGACCTTGGAAACTGGTCTTTTTGTACAAGCCTGCTGTGAGAGACCACCTGTCTTGAGAGACCACTTTTTGTTGGCAGAAGGGGTGGTCTCTCATAACAGGTTTTACTGTAGTATGTTTAGGAATTAATGACACATCAGCACATTCCAGAATGAGTTTGGGTTAAAAAAAACAAAACAGAAAAGGAATATAAAGTCAGATTTTGTAAATAACTGCACTCTGTTATTTGCCCTAAAATAAAAATTTTAGGGAAATTATTCATTGCCCGAAAATAAAAATATTAGGGAAATTATTCATGACTTGCTATTTATACCCCTGCCTCTTTAGGGGAAGGAGTACAGTATCTTGCAGCAGCTGCTAATAGATTGTCACAAGCTTGGTAAATATTTTTGGTCTTCACCTAATGATGCTTATAGTTAAATATGACATTGCTCCTGTAATTTTTATCAGGATTATTGCCCTTTTATTATAATCTGACTGCAGTGTACCGTCATTGACCCAAATATCCAGGCACTGATACATACTTTTCTCTGTTGATAATTTGCGAATTAGTGAAAATTATAAACTTTCTTGAATAAAGACAGGAAAAATCAATATCTTTATTGTCATGATTGTGCATTGATAAGCCCAGCAATACAGTGTGTACTTTTGTGGTGTGTCCTTGGGCAAAGTACTGTGCTCTGATTGCCTTGACACTAAATAATTTTCTTGTGTCCTTGGGCAAGGTAATGTACTCTGATTGCCTTGACACTAAATAACTTACTTGTGTTGCTCTGCAGTAAAACACCAAACCAAGTGAAACCTCAGGACAAGGGTCTTGGCAATGAAAAATGTACATCACTGACCTTTTGCCGTGTAGAGTGTAACCAAGTTTTAAAACAACTTTACATTTTCATGCATATTCAGCCATACTCCCAGCCTCTCGGTCAAAGTCACAGCAAGGAATACTGTAATTCATTTTCTAAATCTTTACCCAGTTCCACCCCTTACTTTATAGTAGAGAAGTCCCTAGGTCAAGGATCAGTGTTATTAGTTATGGGCATATCTTGTGCTGTTTGTGTTAGTCTTATTTTGTTTGAAAGAATAATTTATGTACAGATGCACAAATAGGAATCCATAGTGACAGCCTTTCCCACAACTTTGTCATGCATGTGACACAAGACATTATCTCTTTTTGTTAGGTTGTATTTGAATTGTTTTCATTGTTTCTTGTGTCGGGGTTTTCTTTTTTTTTTCTAACTTAATGGAACTTTAAGAAATTGTTTGCATGACTTGGCATAAAAAGTGTGCCATTTGCTGCACTCATCACACTGATTTGAAGTATTACATTTGCATCAGCACATGAAGTTATTTCAGGGATAATCTCCACATCGACAGGTTGACTGAATTTATATTTCATCTATTGTAGATGCACCCAAGCCACAGAGGCAGCCAAGACAAAATAGGAGAAGTGGGTCACAAGGTAGGAGTTTCAGGAAAAAGTTTTGAAAAAAATTTAGAACCAAGTTGTATGATAGTGTTTTCTTCTATTAAACATGACTGGACAAATGTTCAGTTTGCCTGGAATACATATTTCAATGAAAATTCACAAAAGCTTGATATTCCATTGATTTTTTTTTTTTTTTTCACATCATGGGCAAGTGACAGATTGCCAAGCAGAATTTTTAACCTGGTCAGGGCTGATGAACAAGGAATATTCCCATTCCTATTAAGTAGATGAAAAATAAAGAAGATACTGCAAAATATTCATTGGAGACCATTTTGCTCAGCAAATTAGTTGTGCATTTTTTCAAGATTAATGAATTAGCAGCCTCAGTTTTTATGGGACATGGAGATAGTCCCTAAGAGTGAACAATCCAGGACTAACAATTTCATGGGGACACATTTGTAGTACTTATGGGCAATTAATGCAGGACTTTCATGAGGTTACACTATGTACAAGTGAACAATCCAGAACTAACAATTTCATGGGGACACATTTGTAGTACATATATGCAAACAATCCAGGTCTTCAGTGGGAACATGTATAAGTGGACAATCTAGGACTAACATTTGCATGAGAACATTTTTTTTAGTACATACAAGCAAACAGTTAAGGACTTAGATTTTCATGGGGGCAGGTGATAGTCATGGGCACAGGTGAAAGTCATAAGGACAGGTGATAGTATATACAAGTGAACAATCTGGGTATATACTCGCTTATAAGTTTAGTCCAACTGCAAACAACATAGACCTTAAAGATATATTTCCTAAATGGGAGAAGACAGTAGTTTCAAAAGTAATATCACCACTGCGGTGATATAAACTTTCTCACATGGATACATTTCATGATGTAATTATGAAAGTATTGCAATTTTCAGTGGATTGATGTGAAACTTTGCACATGTTATGGTTGTCGTCGTCATCAGAAGATGATATACCAAAAGTTGAATTCATGGATTGAGAAGTGGCCTTATTATTTCCATTTCCACAGATGGATTGTTGTTGTATGGTTTCTTGTTTGGCTTTTAATTTTTGGTTTCTTTCAGTCATACAAGCTATACATCAAAAATGTTTGCATGTCTGCTATATATTTTTGGAAAAAGTTATTCAGGTTTATATATTTTATCAATATCAAGTACTTTTAGGTAATTGTTCCTTCTTGAGCTGTTGCTTAACATATTGCCTTTTCTTTTTTCATATTGAATGGATTCCTGTGGAAATTGCTTTGGAATGCTGAAAACATATTTGTACAATGAAAAAACAAATTCTGGCTGTTCTGCATGAAATGAAATTGTTTTTGTCATCATGGCTTATCTAAGGTAAGGATTAGATGAATTAGATAATGCAGATGATTTAGAAATAGATTTTCCCATTGAACAGGCATGTGATAAGTCAGGAAGTAAAGTTGAAATAAGAAAGGAATCAGATATTCCTGCATCAAAAATATTTGTGCATAATAAAATAAAATCAGATTTAGATGATTCATCCAAAATAAATGCATTTTTGAATGGAGGACAAAAAAGCAAATGTGAAAAGTCGGCAGCAGGAGATGTCTGCTTAAACTTTACAAAATGTCTTGATACAGATTCTCAATCTTCAGAAAATGTAATGGAGGTTTCAAAGGGAGAATCTTTCCCACCGAACATTTCATCATTTGGCAATCAAAATACACTGACAGTAACTAAAGGGTCTAAACAATGTTGTAATTGCTCAGATAAGCCACAAAAAGTTTGTTTAAAAGACTTGGACTCTGTCAGTTCATTATCACTTGCAAGTTTAGCCTTAAAGGCTGGTTCTGATGCACAGCAGGTCCTTGAGACAGATGAACCAAAAATATCTGGTTCATCCTTGGCAGAAATGGCGCAGGAACATGACACTAGATTAAGAGGTTTTGATTCATCTACTACTTCATTACATAATCACTCTAGGCAGAATTTGGTGCAGACTGTGACAACTGGACATGTTGGTTCTAAGTCAGGGGGATTGACAAGTTTATCTCTCACAGACAAGGGAGTTAACTCTGCAGCTGGGAGGCCAAACATGTCACTGGCAGAACTTGCAAAAAAGCACTCAGCCACCTTCACTAACCAAAAAGCGTGTAAAATTCCTGCCATAAGACAAAATGAACCAGTGAATGAAGAGAAAATACAAAATGTATCCCGGTCTCATCTTGCTAGATTGCATGATGAAAATGCAAAAATTTGGGAGTTTTTACACTTGTCCAGCCAGACAGGACAGTGGAAGCCTTATATCGGTAATTTACCATTTGGGAATAACAAGAGCTTGAGTTCAAGTCTAGGAAATGAAAATGTTGCAAAGTCTTCAGAAATGGACAGTAGAGGGACCAACCAGCAACTGGTGACAAGCAAACTTCAGTCATTGCTTACAGTTGATGAAGCAAAACAGACTCAGGGAGGTAAAGACATTGACTACAAAGGGATCTCATTATCAGAACTGGCTAAACAACATGCTTTGAATCAAACAAAACTTGAAGGGAGGTTGGAGGCTTCTCTTTTAGAACGAGCTACTCTTTGTATGGGAAGTAAAAAGACTCCACAGCAAACCAGAAGTGATGTACAATGGGGAGAAGATGTAGGTCTTGATAAAACCCTAACAGGTTTTTTGAAGATTAGTCCATTAACAGAATCGCAGATAGATAACAAAAGAGGAAGTTCTGTCTCATTGTCTGACATGGCACAGCTGCACATATTGAGTGGTGGCAGTGGTAGTAATCTGTCACTAGCTCAATTAGCTCAGCAGCATAAGAAAAACCTTGGACAAAATGACAGGACCAAAAACATTTTGTCTCTTTCTGAATTAGGGAAGAAACATACTGAACACAAGTCAGGAACTTTAAAACCTACACTAGACAAGCCTGTGACACAAGTTGGCGAAGAAGTTTTTACCAGTTGTAATAACCAAACTTCAGCTGCGCATAGTAACACATCGGAGGATTGTAAGGGTCATCAAATAGATTTAAGGCAGGAAGATAATGTGTTAGACTCGATACAAATAATTACTGAACAGCTTGAAAATACAAAGCAACCATCGATATTAGGAAAAGTCCTCTGTTTCAGAGTAGCAAGTGAGGGACATGAACATTGGAGGCATTCCAGATTTATCAAATTCCTCTACTCTGTGCAGATGAGAGGCTGCAAGTCTGTAACTCCAATCAGACTGACGAAAATAAAACCCTTTGACTTCTCTACCCCATCACCAGATGATGAAGTGAAAGAAAAACAAAAGGCAGCTTTCTCGAGGAGTGAAATTCATTAAGTTTTGGAGGGAAGCTCGCCTTCAGAATGATTTTCATTGATTTCTTGGAAAACATTGAAAAGTTTTTCATTGTCACAGAATTGGTTGTTGAATGTAAAATTTTTCACTAATGTACATGTTTTTACTTTTTTTTTAATACACCATTGATAAATGGGTTTTTAAAAAAAGAGGGAAGGTACAGCGGCAAAACATTACACATCACACACATGTTAAAGTAATACATGGCTTGTTAAGGATTTTAAAATAGTGCTGTACATATATCTGACAGTTGTGCATATTCATGCTCCAGATTGCTAGAAATATTGCCTTGTTATCCTGTCAAAATTATTTATTTTTTTTTACTATTTTCTAGACAAACACTGATTTTTTACTCTAGTTAAAGAAGTATAGAGATTGTGTAGCTATAAAATGTGTTCCAGCGCTCTGGAAGCAGAACTATAAATAAAGCACTTCATCTTATGTTAGAATTCAGTCAGAGAACTCAGCCAAGGATGATTTCTCCTTCGAATACATTCCTCATTCATGTTAACAATAGGATATAAGCCTGCTGCATCCCAAATCCAGTGCTACTAAAAAGAAGTTTCTCTTTTCTGTCTATATCACACAGACAAGGGGCAATATCTATTGCCCATTACCTCCACTTGCTGACACTAGGTGTCATTAGATTTTAAACTTTACTGTCGTACAGTTAACATTATATGAGAAACTCCCATAAATCCATGCCAATATTGATATAAATTTTAACCATCGATCATGAAATTTTGATTTATGTTGCGTATTAATCATGACTCTATAGATGATATACCTCATTTTTGAATATTTTTCAATTTTTTCATGAATTTGTCACATTCTCAGCCTTTGTCTATACAACACACTATCAATGATGCAGGTCGTGATTTACATTTTGGCACTAACTGACTATTGTTAGAACACTCAGTAATGGGTGTTTTAGTGATTTATTAACATGCAGTGTTGTTGATTTATGCATTTTTGTATTATTATATTATTTCAGTGAAACATCTGGATGAAGTGCAATAAATGCGAGAAGTTTATGGCCAGGAAAGACATGCATGAGTCATGTCTGGTGGATGCAAACTGTACTTTGTCCTTATTTTGCTGCTTGTTGCCATAAGGTCTTACTGTGTTTGAGCCACTGCCTTGCAGAAGTTGGCCAAAGCAAAGAAAAGGCGGCAAAATCTCACAAGGACAACACAGATATGTTAAGTATTCATCGGATGATGAATTGCTTAATGAGGATTTTTTTTGCAATGGCAGCTATCAATGCCAGCCTTTGAATTATAGATTTATTGACTGCTTCAGGAGACAATGATGCAGCTAATAAATTCTGGGCAGATGTTGCCTTTGTATCCCTGTCTTACTTCCACAGGTAATTCAAACACATTGGGGGAGTGCCCCCCCCCCCTCCAAATCAATTTTAGCCAGCCCAGTGGCTTTAAGTCCCTGAACATGTATGAGCATGGCCTTTGGGCCTGTAAGTTCAGGCACATGGGATTTTTATGGATCTTTTTGATTCATTTTGTATTACAGAATCATCCTGGCCATCCAGATCCCAGTTAGAGCTCTTAATTATAGATCTATCCATCTAGCCATGCCTGTAGCTTCATCTTTAGTGATAGATCTGTCCATCCAACCATGCCTGTGGCATGAGTGGTACCACCATCAACCAGACCAAATTTTACATGGCCAGAACCTCTGCCAGTCATGCTTCCGCAATCCAGCTGTCCGTACCAGTACAGCTTACAATATGTTCATGGCTTACCTGCTGGGGAGTAAGCATGACTTGTTGAGAGATGACAGTACTGCATGATTCATCTGTGTCACAGGTGATGGTTTAACCAGACATGAAGACGTAGATAATTTTTAACAACAGTGTTTCGCAAATCCAACCTTGCAGTGAACTGAATTTAGCTCAAAGGCTGCTGTCGAAGAGATATACCATGTGTTGTCAGTTTCAGAATGTCCTCCACCCCCAACTGCCTGACATGACTGAAGAAGAGGCTCTGACTTTCTGGCTGCTTCCCCAGTCAGGAAAGACCAGAGAGATTAATAACCCTCTGTCTGAAAGTGTCTGTGATCTGGGGACTGCTTTTCCAAAAACCATGTAGCAGCAATGTTTTCATCATTGATGATACAAAACGCATTGTGATGCCTTCCATACTGAACTCCTGGCTCTGGATAACAATTTAGTGGAGTTCTGCATGTCTGACCCATTTGTTAACAAAGTGGACAAGAAATTGTCACCAGAAAGGGTAGTCATTCATACGGAATGATCCCTGTGCTAATCAATCTTTCATCTGATTTGTTGGGGGCATACAATGATCATTCATTTATGCTACAAGTTGCCTACCTTTATCTCCCCAGTTCTTGACCCAGAAACTTGGACCAAAGATGCACTGTCGTTCAGTTAAGAAGGATTGTGGGCCATTGTATGCCCAACCACTGTCATGGTACCGAAAATAATAGATGAGTTGTTAGATCGGTAAGATCTTTATGATAACCCCTCTGAGAGTCCCTCTCATATAGGACAAATCATCGGTTAACAATATACTTGATATTGCTATTTATCTGCCAAGGTAGATTCTGGCTCAGCCGAATCTTCTCAAACAACCACAGTTGCAGGTGTTCCACCTGTGTGCATAGTGTCGTCTCTTTCATGCCTGGCTTTTGTTATTATGGCGTTGCAAAAGAAAGAATTTAGACCTTTGATTGTGGAGAGAATCTCGAGGGCAGGATCTGAAGGTTTATGAGGTAAGTGGCATGTGTTTAGGGGCTAGTGCTGAGTTTTTTTGCAAGTGATAACCTGGTCTCCTAACACGAAAGCAACATATCCTATAGTCATGTCATCTATGGCCTTTATATCCAGGTAAGATGATTATTCAATTCTTCTAACCAACAAAATTTTTTTGGCAAGTCCATGGAAGCTGAGAGGTTTTAGGTGCCCAAATCTCTCACCTGGCTGACCTTTTTCTTCGGCTCTTTGAGGAGAAAAAGTTGACTCCAGTTACCATCAAAGGCTACTACTCCATGATATCTGACACATTCAGGAATCATTGCAGGAGAGATTCCAGTCATTAGCAGGATGTATCAGACCTACTGGCCAGTCTCCATTTGGTTTGACCAAGTCCTTCACTCTGTTTCCAAAATGGACTTTGTTATGGGTTTTAACAATGCTCGATTCAAATAAATTTGTGCCTTTTGCCAGAAATTCGCTGAAGCTAATATCACACAAAACATGTTTCTTGATAGCTTTAGCTTTGGCTTGCTAGGTGAGAGAGTTACATACTCTTTGAGTTGGCCTAAACTATCATCAGTTCAGATCAGATGGTTTGGTGGTTCTCATGATGCAACCAGGCTTTGTGGCCCAAAATGGGTTGCCATCAGGGGCAAGCCAAGAGTCATAATACACTCCCTTTCTTCGATAAACATGTCGAGAGCAACTGCCAATGAAGACCTGAAGACCCCAAGCACTACTTGAAGTGCAC
This sequence comes from Megalonaias nervosa, assembly GCA_016617855.1. Lineage (NCBI taxonomy): Eukaryota > Metazoa > Mollusca > Bivalvia > Unionida > Unionidae > Megalonaias > Megalonaias nervosa. The sequence continues at coordinate 22,924 of JAECUM010023465.1, forward strand.
AGAGAAAAGTAATTGCACACGCAATTGAGTCTTTCTCCCAGTGGAGGCTGGGAAGCAGGATATCACAAGCCCTATCTTCCTGGCAGAAAAGAATTGTACACTTGGCATTCTCTGAAGTCTCAAAGGATCACAGTTGCCTCATGAACATCTCAGCTCATGAAATTAGAGTGATCTCTGCAATCCTAATGTTCAAACATAACATTTCGATATGAGATGCAAAAGAGCTGTTGGCTGGCATGCAGAGTAACCTTGATGCGTTTTTATCTCAGGAATTTAGCTTTATAAAGACCAACTCTGAATCAGGTGGGTATGGCTCAGATAACCACCAGGATCAGTTAAAATCAACACAGCCTCTTAGATTCACTGGATTTGCTAGTGAAATTTTTATTTTGGCAAGGATGAATAGAATAGAGACACCCATCTTTATATTCCATTAAAGGAGATCCAAGGTATCGGTAGGATGCTCAGCATTCCAATTACCTTTGCTCCTAACATTAATGTGAGCAGGAAACATATGCAAAGTAGAAAGGAAATATTTCCAGTAAATTATGTTTCTCCATGAATACTTACCTAATCACATTGCCCAATCACACTCACAGCCACCCCGCCATGTGAACATCCTTGTTGGTATTATGCTGAGTTAAAAACTATTTATTGCACTTTTGTCTGTATGATATAGACATAAAAGTCGAATTTTCTACTTTTAAGTAGATCAAGATTCTGAAAAAGGGGGGGGGACAAGCTCATATCCCTAATGTTAATTTATTCGGAGAAATATTTATTGAAAATTGTGCTTTCTTAACAAAGTGTACCATGCCGTTTACTTTTTAAACTTTCTGTGGGGTTTTTTTTCCTGTTTTTATATCTTATGGTCATGATCATGGCAAAGGAAACTTTTGAAATGCAAAGATATTTTACTAAACTTTGAACAGTTGTATATGATGACTAGGCAGTTTGTCACATAGCATAACAACACCCCTTGCCTCAGGGGCAAGGTCACAGCAACACTAGATGCCTTAAGGGGAAGTTCACAGCAAGGGAAAGCTTAAAACAATGACTTCTGTCCCTTATTGGGTATAACTTTTAAACCAGCAATGATAATTTAATAACATGTCAGCTTTTTGTATGTTTTGACTTCAGAGCATCTCACAAATAATGACATACCACCTGCATTATGGCCAATGTTACAACAAGGGATAATATAATTCAGTGGCAGGAAAAAATTATTGAGGAATTTGTAAACAAAAACCTTAAATGCACATTTAAGTAATATTTAATTAGCTAATATCAGTTTAAAGGATAATGTAAACTATGTTTTGGAAATTTTATTTTCTGTCAGGGATCATGAAACATTTCCATTTCTCAAGTTCATTGTAATAAAACACTCATGTGTATGCACACGCATGCACGCACACACACACAACACACAGACACCTGTATACATATACACAGTGATACACAGCAGCTTTAATTGCTATATTGTTTGTAAAATATAGTCGTGTTCAACCAGATGCTCATTTGACAATTTGAGATTACCATTATATGAAGGTCTCAAACATTTCATTAATCATTGTTACCAATAGAATGTACTTTGATGAAACTTTGTAGAAGTAAAACTACAAAGACATTTCTTGCTTTCAAAACATTCAAGACACACTGTCTGCAGTCATTCAAGAAAAAATGTTAAAAGCCCAAAAGGATATTTAAGCATCTTTGTCAGTATTTACATGAAACATGTCATATAACTATTACATGAGACATGTCATATCATCACATTAGACATGCCATATAACATCACATGAGACATGTCAAACAAATATCACATGAGACATGTTTTGTCACCATCACATGAGACATGTTATATAACCATCACTTAAGACATGTCATATCATCAGCACGAGACATGTCTTATCAGCAGCACACGAGACATGCCATATAACCATCACATGAGACATGTTATATAACCATCACATGAGACATGTCATATCATCACACAAGATGTTTCATAATCATCACACAAGACATGTCATATCTTCACATGAGACATGTTATATCATCACATGAGACATGTCATATCATCATGAGACGTGTCATAATATCATATTGATGTATTCACCTCATTTCATTTGCCAACCAAGTAATATCTGCAAATTTTGGGAAAGACTTGTTCAGCTTTTAAGAGAAAAACAGTTTATTACCATACCATCATATGGCAGAAATCTCACAAAACTACATGAAGGTCTGGTCGAAAGAGAGTAGGTCAGATTATGAATTCCTAAGGAATTACTAGTGCAAAGATTAGGAATCTGCTGACTATATTAAAGCTGTTCATGATACCCCATCAACTGATTTAGGAAATTGATGAACCTGAGCCAGTTTTCATTTTTGTATATGCAACACCACATTAATATCAACACGTATATGGATTATACTGTTTTAGGCAGCAGTGCAGATAAATTGTAATTTCTGTAGATTTTCTTACTGAGGCAATATGATCATTGAATATCTCTTCTCAGAAAGCTGTCTTTTTAAAGAAAGTGTATCTTATTTCCACATATGGTTACACTACATGTACATTTGTATGTGAGAAAGCTTGCCGGTAGCTTCTCGTGGGTCGGTGGTTCTTTCCGGGTTCTCCCTCCACCATTAATACAGGCCGCCATGTATAGCCTATCTTGTGCTGAAAAATGGCATTAAACCCTATAACAACAACAACAACAACAACATGTACATTTGTATGTCTGTATGTAACCTGTGACAAAAGCATTTTTCATTGGACATCAGTTCCCGTGAACAATTATTTCAGACAATGACCATAAAAAGAATGGTGGACAAGTAAGTTTTGTGTAATTAGCTTGATTAAGCATAGAAAAAGAATGGTGGACAAGTAAGTTTTGTGTAATTAACTTGATTAAGCATAGAAAAAGAAATAAACGTTCAGTTTTGAGTTCACTTTCCTGCCTTATCTTGGCTAGACTAGTAAGTCTGAATTGGAATTTCCCCCCCTCCCCCCTTTTTTTTTTCTATTTCAAATATTATTCCTTTTATAACTGATTTAATCAAAAATTTATAATGATTTGATGCAAGGTGTAATTAGACATTGTATTAATATAGTTACAGGTGTAACATTGAAATGGTGCAAATAATCAATGCCTAATTCATCATTATATCAGTGGACAGGCAGGCAGGTAAGGTACTTCATTTTACCAGGTGTTCAGAGTATAAAATTAAAAAAAAGCAATGTTTAAAATTATATCAGTGAAACAATAAATTATGGAAATGGCTGTCTGTCCGCTGCCACTGTTGTGATATGACTGCATTAGTTGGTTTATGTTAATTCACCATTCACTGTAAAATTCATCTGTCATCACTGCTATTATGAGAGCATGATTTCATATGTTTTTTTTAGCCACATTACTGTTTATGAATTGATAATTACCTAAAAATTGATAATCACCTAAACATTTATGTAACAGTTCCCCTTATATTGTTCATATAAGGCAGTGGTTCCCAAACTTTTTCGAGCCACCACCCCTTTTGTTATCCACAGCACCCCCATCTTACCTTGTAAAAAGCATTATCCAGCATAGCGCCCCACCATAAGGGGGCAGTACCGCCCACTTTGGGAACTACTGATATAAGGAGACAAACATACACAAAATTGACACCATGACTGCACAACTAAGTGGCAACATTGCAGTTGTATCTTTGATTCTTTTTAAAATTGAACAGAATATATTGTACAGTATGATATCATGTATTAAATATCATTACATCATATTGCAGTGTTGAATACTGCTTTTTAAAGTGTTTATATTTAAGCGTGAATATCAGAAAATAGGGATTTGACCAACATACATGAAGCACTGGGTGAAGAGAAAAGATGAACTTCTCATCATGTACCATATATATTTACTTATAAGTCAAGTCCAGCTGCAAACTGCATTGACCTAGATCTGTCTTCACAGAATGTGTTGGCAGAGCTGGGTCTGTGCAGTTTGTTAGGAGTAATTTGTAGAACAAACATAGACCTGATCTGCAAGTGCTGGATGGAATGACAGATCAGGGTGTATGTTATTTACAGTTGGACATGACTTACAAGTGAGTATATTATGGTATAACTGGTCTGTATGTTAAACATATTAGTTCAGCTTGATAGAAGATTTTTGAGTGGAAATTTATAACACATTTTCCTGCTTTACCTGTACAGGCCTAGAAATGGATGGTTTTACCAGTGAAATGAAAATGGAATGGTTAGAAAATGTGGTAGGGTCTTTATTTACAATTTTCTATTCTTAAAACACTGGTCCCATGGATGACAAAATTAGGCTTCATTTCTCACACCTACAGATCAATATGACCACAAATAGTAAAATTCAGGCCTGAACACTACTTGCCATTGTGCCAGTCAGCCGAAGTGGTTACAGCATCCGCCTGGGATGCAGGAGGTTCAAACTTGGGCCGAGTCATACCAAAGACTTACAAAAATGGTAATAGCAGCTGCCTCACTAGGCACTCAGCATTAAGAGGTTCATATTAGGACTGGTTGGCCTGGTATCAGGATAATGTGTCTGGGTGGAACATGATGCTACATGTCTGTGGCATGGATGCCCTAGTGCTCACATCACTATAAACTGCCCGACTGCAGACATAGCAATATGACTGAAAAATTGTTAAAGCTATGTTAAAAATCCAAATCACATACACACTCATTGTGCCAGTCCAGTTGGTCAGCACTGTGAATACTAGTGTAACACAAAGTGTTTTGTAATTTGTACATGATGACCCAATATTCATTCTTCGGTGATTACATTCAGTTTTTGCACTTTGCTCATTTTCTCTAACACTGTTGTGTATAGACCCCAGTAACTTGATGGCTTACTTATCTTTGACAAAAGTAGGTCACTGACTTCTTAATCGTGCTCCGGCAGTTACATTAAGTTTCAGCAATTAGCTAAGTTTCTCTGATGCTCTTGTATGTACAGTTGTGACATTTGATGGGTGTATTCATATTGAAGGGTGCAAATTAGTTTGGGCAGAAGTAGGTCAAGGGACCAGTTTCATGTTGAGGTCGTGGGTTCGATCCCCGGCCGAGTCATACCAAAGACTTACAAAAATGGTACTAGCAGCTGCCTCGCTTGGCGCTCAGCATTAAGAGGTCAGTGTTAGGACTGGTCGGCCTGGTGTCAGGATAATGTGACTGGGTGGGACATCATGCTTCATGTCTGCGGCATGATGCCCCAGTGCTGGACATCACTATAAACTACCATACTGCAGACATCGTAGCGATATGACTGAAAAATTGTTAAAGCTACGTTAAAAATCCAAATCACACACACACACCAGTTTCATGTTTCAAAGATTATTTTAAATTCATGCATTTAGATCTGATCAATTAATCAGATATAATTGTATGTACAATCGTGAAACTTGATTATATTCATCTTGAAGGTTACTACCCACCATGGGCAAAAGCAGATCATTCACTGTTTTGTATTTGCCTGTGCTTATGTTTTTGCACTAGACAGTGCTTATGTCTTAGCACTTGCCAGCACTTATTTTTTGCATTTGCTATTGCTGTGTTTTGCATTTGCTGGTGCTTATGTTTTTGTATTTGCCAGTGCTTATGTTTTTGCAGTTGGATAAGTTTTTCATGTGTATGGTTAGTCCTAAATCTTGATGGTTGTATTCATATTGAGGTGCTACTCACCTTGGACATATGTAAGTCTCGCTGATTATGCATGTCTAAGAGATGTGACACACTATTAAATGTCAAATAAACTTCATATTTGCATAGGTCTCTGTTATATGTGACAAGTTTCTTGCTTGTGATTCATCTCCCTGCCACTTAATTTATTACACTGTTATTTTTATTTAAAGTGTCTGATATTTTGAAGAGAGTGAGATTATTTCTAAATTAATTCTTTAAAATCTTTTTTTATCAATTAATTCTTTAAAACTGATGTATCTTTTGCAAAGCAGGAAAAAATATGCACATTTTATTTTAGTGCAAAATTGAGATTTTCATTATATTTTCTTCATGCATTATATCAAAATATTGGTTAACTAACACACTATTCTAGTTACCCAGCAAAATGATTGACTTGACTTGGCAACAAGACGAATCACCTTACCATTCCCTCTTGTTAAGTAACAGATATTACTGCTATGTTTGATTGTAAGTCATTTATCATGCGTCCCATGGCAAGTTATTGTCACTGTGTTGGGAAATACTAGCAATTGGCTAAAATTGTTTTTCCTTCAGTTTCTCTAAGTTAAAAGTAGCAACTTTTTTTTTAAACAAGGGACTAAATATACGTTAATTTATAAATATAAATATTTCATGTCACAATAATAATAATAACAACAATCATAATTTAAATTTAAGAAAATTGTAAAAACAAAAATATTGGAATATTATCAGCTATAAACTGTTTCAGATGTTGAATATGCATTTGGGATATCACACTGCACAATGTGAAGTTATACAGCACCAACAGGTTTTTGAAATAATTGTTTTAGAATGGGGATGGCAGTTTTGTATTTTAGGATTTGAAAATGTTAAGGATGGTTTTGTTGTTGAAGTATATGTCTTTCCCTGCTTCATTTTTCTGATAGTGAAGTCACCATGTACAACCTTAAATTCCTCAAATTACTGCTTCATTTTTCTGATAGTGAAGTCACCATGTACAACCTTAAATTCCTCAAATTACTGGGTCAGCAACATACATCACAACCAGGATATACGACATTTTCATTTTTACCTCCTTTGGTGCAAGTGGGTTTTTTTTTTATTGTTGGCAAGACTAGGTTGAGACTATGCCCAAAGGACAGCAGGTGATAGGGAATCTGGCTACATTTAAAACATTATTATAGATGCCTTTCTTTTCACTAATGTTTGCAGACAACAAGAGTAAGAACAGTTGTTGGCTAATATTTGTGAAATAATTTACGACTGTTTGAGAGGAATATTTGACACATTTTACTGGAGTGTTTATAAAACATGTCCTCATGCTAAGTCATGCTTTGTCCCACTGACATATAAAAGCTGAATAAACTAGAGGTCAGTTTAAGTTGCATATTAGCATTAGTACTGTTGTGTTGAAAAAGTAGTAGATGGTTATAGGTCGGAGTTTCCAAGTTATGATCAAGTGGCCAAGTCTCTTGTGCATGGGATGGACCTAGTGTTAGTTGCATGTATAAATTGGTTTTCTAAAGCCCAGTAAGTGCTTATATGGGTACAGATTGGGGATCATGACAGTGTTCACAGTTACCCAGTGGCTAAGTCCCTGGAGAGAAGGGGGAGAAAAAACAGACCGCAGGGCATGACCCAGGTCTAGTCTAAAGTGTTGACACATAGTCCATGATTACATTCCAGTTCCCAGACACATGCAGAAGAATCGCTCAGGAATTACTTGACATTGATGAAAATTGGCCTTCATTTATTAATTCTGTCTCTACTCCTCTCCCCCACTGCACCCTTCTCAGGAATTATTTTATTTCAAATTTATGAAAATCACCTTATTCTCTAAACCCTCCCAGGACAAGATTATAGTTGTCTCTGATTCCATGTATCTGTATTCATCAGTGTAAGTGGTGGGCGGAGGTCTGGGCTGCCCCAGTGGTCTAAGGCACTCCCCTTTGCAGAACATTGACATGTCACCTCTGTTTGAGTGGGTTTGACCAAATTTTTTATGCAAGGTATTTCTTATTTTCGTATTGAAGAAACCTGTTTTACTCGGATCAAATAAAAATATATTTTTCAATTTTGTATAAATAATGTACCAGTAAATCATTTTTGTAAATAATGGAATTGTTTTAATGTGGCAGCATTATCCTGCTACATGGTTTCAGTTTTTCCAGTGTTTCATGTTGTGTTAAGATGAAATATGGTCCCTCCCTGTGAAAAAAGACTTCTGACACCTTTATGCCAACAGAAAAATTGCTTCCTTTATTCAAATTTTGTCTGCAGTAGTCTAGAGTGGGACAGGCTGTGAAGTGTGCCACCATTTTGATATAGACTGTACAATTAACACATCTTTGATTTGGTTGTAATGAACCAGTAATAGAGTAGCACGCTTTGTTAACATGAGATGAGAGTATTCTTATGGTATCTTAGTTATTACAGTAGAAGCTGTTCTGGAAGACCACCCCATTTGTCATTTAAACATGGTCTCAAGATGGGTGGTCTTTTTTTATTTTAGGTCATTTCTCTGTATAGCAGTATAGATATACATCTGTCATAAAACATTCACATTTATATTTGAAGATCGTAAGTTAACTTCATTCCTTTCAGTGACATTATTTAACTTCATTTCTTTCAATGACATTATTTCTTTCCTCCCAAGTGCCATTTTTAGCAGTGATCAGTTTAATAACAACTTTTGTGGTTTTGGTAATTTGGAATATATATGTGTACCACTGAACAAAATCAAAGGACATAATGAACTCATCCAGAAACAGAATAATCTAATTTAGAGACAAGGCCTTGTTTACCATGATTATTCTGTTTGATGAAGGAATGCTTAATCTCAGTGTGTATTAACATAACTTCGACACTACAGTGGCAATGAGCAACATGTACTTTAATCTGGTTTACAATCAATAATGATATCACCTGCATGACCTGTAAAATTTATGAAGCTGGTAGCTGGCCTCATTTTTGTTTTTAAAAGTCTGTACTTTTTAGATGGTCGTGGTTACAATAACTAACTAAAGGTCATTGGGTTTTGTATTTTTGTGATAGCGGTGTTTGTTTAGAACAAACAGTGTGTACTTTGAATGTGAATACTCAGAAGCGCTCATGTTTGCAAATGATTAAATCAAGGCCGCTGGTGTTTTGTATCAGTGTGATTGTTCCTAGCAGGGTCGAAACATTTTGCATATAGTCATGGTTGCTGGTCGCATTCTGATCTTGGTTGCTCACAGTATTGCATTCATATAATTAAATTGATCTGTGCATTACAGTTGTGGTCATAAATGATAGGTGGTCACTCAAGACAGGTTTCACTGTAATAACTGTGCATGAAATAAAACTTGAGATCATAATTTCAGACATTTCCTCAAGCTATAGTGTAACACTATGGTTGATAATCATAAAATTGCAACTCTTGAGAGTTTTCAAGGCGGTTTATGTCGTCATTTTTTTTTGTTTTGTTTTAATTACTGGGTGATATATTTAATCCAATTACCTTTCTGTTTCTTCACTGGTCATATCTAGTGTGTCAAAAAATTAGGATTAAGAATAAAATTAATGACATTGAAACTTCTGAGTAATTAAATTGAATAGAAAATGAAGAACAAACTTTACTATAAAGATGGTGTATAATATAATATAAATATTGAGATAACTATTGATAGAAAACCAGTAATATGCTGCCATCTTAACTACTTGGTAGTCATATGTGTTGCTAAATCTGTACCACAAAATAATCTTACTAGGTAAAAATATTTGGTGTCAATAAATGACCATACTCTTAAATTGGGTTAAAGTGCAAACAACATAGACCCAGATATGCAGTTGTGTAACACACTGACAGATCAGGGTTTGGGTTTGTTTTACTGATTACTTCTGACAAATTGCACTGACACATCTGCCTGTGGATAATGCTATGGCAGATCTGGGTCAGTGCACTTTGCATTTGAACTTCACTTAAAAGTGAGTTAAACGGGTATTCTTTATGTTCAACACAAATCTAGATGTTTATTTAAATGTTTTGTAATTGAATGTGTGCAATGAAAGAACATATAAATCTGACTACACTCCGGAAGGAGAGTCTCTGACTAAAAGAAATTAGTGAAACTGCTTTGAGACATTTTGAGAAGTGTTGCTGTACCGAGATAACATTGGGGCTCTTGACAGGACTTTCAGGACTTAAGTTAACATTGGGGCTCTTGACAGGACTTTCAGGACTAAAATTAACATTGGGGCTCTTGATAGGACTTTCAGGACTTAAATCAACGTTGGGGCTCTTGTCAGGACTTTCAGGACTAAAATCAACAGAAAAGCTCTGATGCAAATCACCATGCTGGGACATGTGCACATTTTTGTGAAAATATACTTCACCAAGATGAAAATACTTTATATACCTTAACAGTGGCATTCAATTTTGATAAGGTACATGTATTTGAACTTTACATTAGAAAACTCGTACTGTAGTATACTAGAGTAAACTATCCCATCTCCCCTCCCCTAGCTACCTTGCAAATTATGGTTCATTAATATGTGTTCATTAATTCTGGAAGTGAATGGGTTTAAAAAATGATAGCAGGGTGTAAGTGACAGGGTTCCCATACAGGTTATATCAGATATAATGACTTAAGGGTTTGTGTATTTTCTATTTAATGCATGCACCATAATAAAAAAAATAAACAACACAGCTGAAATAGGATCTATGATTGTAGTTGAAGTAAAGGTTTCAGCATTGTGTCAATAAATGTTCATGCTTTAGAAATACATCTAAATAAACACATCTTTAGCATTGTTTTGGTACAAATCAGCTTCACAGCATTTTGTTCTGTACACTAGTGGCATGCAAACCAGCTTCTTCACAGCATTTTGTTCTGTACACTGCTGACATGTAAACCAGCTTCTTCACAGTATTTTGTTCTGTACACTAGTGTCACATGCAAATCAGCTTTATAGCATTTTGTTGATACACTAGTGTGACATGCAAATCAGCTTCACAGCATTTCGTTACATACACTCACATCAGATGCAAATTGGCTTCTTCACAGCATCTTGTTTATACACTAGTGTGACATGTAAACCAGTTTCACAGCATTTTGTTATATACACTTGTGTCACATGCAGAATCTTGTGCAGACATTTCATGTAAATAAAACATGTTTAAAATTGAATACACTCAGAGAGGGGGGAGAGATATGTTGTAAAATACTATTTTTGTGATGCTTTTTTATATTGTATTTTTTTTTAACCAACCTGTTTACTTCTGTAAATATAAGAAAATGTTTTTCTTATAGCCCCATAATGTCTTATTACCCTAATGTGTTTTTCGTAGAATTTGTATGTTTTAATTCTGAGTGATTACTTTTGTACTTTTTGGCAACTGTATATATTATCAATGTGTATAGGAATTTATTTACTGTAGCATGATTGAATAAAGATCTTTTTTTCTTCTCAGTTTTACAGTATTTAGTATTATATCTACAATCAGATCAGTAGTGTTTATCTCGTCTGGCTGTAAGACCAAGTGAAATTATGGTATGACCCTGCATTTGTCATGCATTGAATTTTGCATATGTCAACAATTGCGATTTAAAACTTCTTTGCAAGAACCATTAGCCCATTTGTTTTTACCAAACTTTGCCAGATATCACTTTGGCATGAATGGCTTTCAGATTTGTACAAATGATGCCAACCTTAAAATTTTTGTCACTCTCACAAAATATAAATAACATTTAAACAATATCTTTTACAAAACTGCCAAGTACAATTAAGCAAACTTGATAGAAAGAATCCTGGCATAAAAACTTTTAAAGTTTGCATAAATGATGCTGATTCACAAATAAATATGACCACCATTAATAAATTTAGAAAAGCTTTTAAACTACTTTGGAAAAAGAGCTGAATAGAATTTGACCCGATAAGGTCAGTCAATGCATGAAGACCTTTCAGAATTGTAAAATTATGTTAATATTGATTTACCATGAAATATGGCACTGTTACTAAAAATATTAAACTTTTAATTCTCTATTTCTCTCCCAAACCGTTTAATTCTCTATTTCACTCCCAAACTGTTAGGCCAAATTTGATGGAAAGGAAGATATTTCACATTTTATCATAATGCTGCCATCAGATTACTAGAAAGGAAAAAATCTTTCAAGAACATCTTTTAAAAACACCATTTGGCAGAATTTGACCAGAATGGACATAAAGCATCCTGGCAAATTGGGCTTTACATTTTACAGATTATACTTTTCTGGTATCAAATATGGCCACCATTACTATAAACAAAAAAAACCTTTTGAACATTTTCATCGTCAAAACCTCTCAACAAAATCTGATCATTTTTGACAGAAATCATCCAGGCATAGAGGGCTTCAATTTGTCCTAATGATGTCAATCCACTATCAAATATGGCCACTGTTGCTAAAAATAAGAAAATGTTTACGACTTAAAAAATCTTTTAAACAGAATTTGACTCAGTTTTTTCAGAAATGACATGAAATTTATTCAGTTGATACTAATCTGACATGCTGCTGCTGAAATAAGAAAACCCTTTCAAAATATCCTATAAAAAAAATATCCAATAAAAAGACCACTTTACCAAATCTGGCAGAAAGTATCCTAGCTTGAAAACTTTTCAGATTTGTACAGATTATGCTGACCGCTCTGGTGGCCTAGTGGTTAGAGCATCCACTTCAAATGTGGGAGGTCGCAGGTTTGAACCCTGGCTGAGTCATACCAAAGACTTATAAAAATGGTACTTGCAGCTGCCTTGGTAGGTGCTCAGCATTAAGAGGTTAGTGATAGGACTGGTTGGCCTGGTGTCAGGATAATTTGACTGGGTGGGACATCATGCTACATGTCTGTGGCATGATGCCTCAGTGCTGGACATCACTATAAACTGCCACACTGCAGACATCGTAGCGATATGTCTGAAAATATTTTAAAGCTATGTTAAAAATCTGAATCTCTTTCACACACACACAAACACACAAATTATGCTGTTCTGCCATCAAATATGGCTATGATTACTGGAAGTAGAAAATCATTTACACAACTTTATCTCCAAATCTGTACACCAGAACTGTGTAATCTTGAACAGTGCTTAGTAGGTAAGAGTGTTTAATTGTCAAGATCATTTTCCCGTGTCAGTCAGTGATCACATGATCTTCATATGCTAAGAGCTTTTACATGCAGCTCATGTGACTTACCTTGAATAACATGTACAGTCTTACTGGATGATTTCTGCAGTTGTTTGTTTTCCAGGTTTTCTGCATCATTTCAACTTGTGTGTGGGGACAAGCAGGTTCTTTGCATCTAATAGGGGCCTTTCAGTCTTGAATTTATTATGCAGATGATGTAAGATATGGATGAAGATAGATAAACTAGAAAAATCTTGAAATAGTTGTTTTTATAATGTATGAAATCAAGAGGATTGGAAGACGTTTCAAGAGAACATATCCTACTGTTGCAGGATTCTTGGCCAGCTTCTTGTGCATTTGGCTGTTAGACAGGTGTCAGTCAGATGAGCAATGTCAGGCACACTTGCACCTCTTGTGTTTTGTTTTTCTTTATGCCCCCATTGTGATAGGACAAAGGGACATAAAGCTTTGCTGCTGACCATCTATACCACTAAGCTTGTACATCTGCCCCAAGTCCATGATACTGCATTAGCTCCCAAACTATTGGACTTACAACCATGATGTTTCTGAAACATTGATACCTGTAAGTAGCAAAGTACTGATCTTGTAAGAATGATCTCTAATACGAGAACATCAAATATAACCTAATTTCATGTGCTGATGGACTAATTACTAAATTTATTTGTATTAGTGACGTTTTTCTTGAGATTATTCACCATGGTAAGGCGATGGTGCAATTTATCATGGCAAATGTGGATGCTATGAGTGTCTGAATTCTCTGTCCAAAGTGCTTTACAACTAAGAGCAGGTTCCCTTGCAATTGACCTTGTTGGTGACTGCTTCTCAATGAAACATAAGAGATTCCTTGTGACTAAAATTGGTAGGAATATTTCTTAGGACTTGTTTTGCAAGATTTGTGTCTAGAGTGGCTGCCTTGCTTCCTTCACAAATAGATAGAAAGTCTGTTATAGAGTGGCTTCCTGGTTTACGTGACAGATAGGTAGAAAACGTATTATGGAGTGGTTTCCAAGCTTACTTGGCAAATAGGTGAAAACCTATTATAGAGTGGCTGCCTCTATTTCTTGGTAAAAAGGTGGTAAAGCTGTTTTGTCAGTATTTTCTCATGATTGGCTGAGCCAGTTTTGATTAAACTCAGTAGGAGCAATTCTTAGGACAGACTTGTACAAAACTTTTTTCTGAGTTGGCTCCTCCCAGATGTGGTGTGACCTCCAAAGTAACCAGCTAAAAATCTATTTTTGACTTCTTCAGTCACCTGTCTCAAGCATGGCTCAGTAAACTTAAAAGACCAAGTGAGCTTATGGTATTGCCAAGTGTCTGTCCTGTGTGTTGTCCATTATTTTGCATTGTCAGCATTTACTATTTTCAGCAATGGACCAATTTCGACTTGACCTGGTGGAGAACGTCCTTGCATGATGAATTTTCAAGTTGATTTATTGATGCTGATTTGCCTTAAAATATTACTGCTGTTAATAAAAATAAAAAACCATGGGATTTTTTTTCCAAACAAACCTACACAGAATTCGGCTCAGTTTGACAATGCATCCGTACATGAAGAACTTTACGGTTTTTTTTACAGCTGATGCTGATTTGTTATTAGGTATGGATGTTGTTGCTAAAGAAAATAGAAAATCCTTGAAACAATTTCTTTGCAAAGACCTCACAAAGTAGAATTGACTAAATTTAACAGAAAGCATCTGGACTTCAAAACATTTATTTTATCTACAATGATAGTCTGCCATCAGATAAATGTTTAAACCTTCTTTTACATCACAAAAACACAGTGATATAATTTGACAGAAAGCACCCTGGAATGAAGGCATTTCAGGTTTGAACAAAATATGCCAATCCGCCATCAAATATGAACACCATTACTGAAACTATAAAAACCTTTATGCAACTTTCTCTCAAGGACCTCAAACAGGATTTGACCAAATTTGATATAAAGCCTCCTGACAGAGACTTTCAGTGTTGTACAAAATGATGCTGGTTCACCATCAAATATGGCTAACATTACTTAAAAAATAAAAAACTTTAATTATTTTTCAAATACTTCTGAACACATTTTGACCAGATGGTCTTTCATGTTTTTGATGATATTATTTATCATGAAATGTGGATTAAGGTAACAGAAAATATTGAAACCTTGAAACAGTTGATTTGATAACATATACAGCCAACAACTTTGGAAGAAATTTCTGCAGAAAGCATCTTAGTGGCCCAGATTTGTTGGCCAAGGGCTATTGGCTGTAAGATGTCAGCATTTGTGCAATCTCAGACCCACTTGGGCCTTTTTGTGTTTCTAATGTTAACAGAAAAGCTTTACAGTCTTTTAGCTGACCTTGTGATATAGTCCTGCATCCACTAATGATTGCTTGTTATTATCATGCTAGAGACAGTTTTCTTGAAGGATTTTATTTGGAGTGTAGTACGTTGGGCCATATATAAGCTTACAAAACAAGTTTCATCAGTATTTTGGTTGAATTTGATTGTGAAATGCATCAGCATATTCAGTGAGGTAATCTTGGCAACTGGTTGGCCAAAGTTGAGAACAGTCTAGAGGGTTCATTTTCTGATATACATGTATGTTGGTACCTTTAGATTTGCAAAAGTGAGACTTGTAGACCTTATATTCCTTTAAAATAACTTTTGTTTTCTATCCTCTGACAGACCCATCAAAAATTGCTGTAGTTCACATTTTTGCCCTCCATAATTCTGTGGAAACTTTGCATGTGGTTTTGTTCCTGATAATTGCATATGATGAAAATTTTTAAAGAATGTTAAAATTGTGTTGCCGGCAAAAAAAAAGGATGTATCTACCCATATATTGTACCCACTGCTGAAAATTATGATTATGGACAGCAAACCATGAATATTTTCAGAATGATTACATCAATACCATACTTTTTGACTGCTGTGGTGGCATAGTGGTTAAGGCATCCACCTCAGATGCAGGATGTCGCAGGTTTCAAACCCCAGTCAGGTCATACCAAAGACTTATAAAAGGCGCTCAGCATTAAGATGTTAGTGTTAGGACTGGTCAGCCTGGTGTCAGGATAATTTAACTGGGTGGGACATGATGCCCCAGTGCTAGACATCACTAAACTGCCACACTGCAGACATCATAGTGATATGACTAAAAAATTTTTAAAGCTATGTTAAAAATCCAAATCACACACACACACACACACACACACACACACACACACACCATACTTTTCACTACATTGTTGCTTACCTCAAAAAAAGTGTGTACTGCATAGTGTAGAATCTACCCACCTTCAGATTTTACTCCATAGTGTAAAGATAATCTACCCACCTTTAGAGTGTTCTCCATAGTGTAAAGATAATCAACCCACCTTTAGAGTGTACTCCATAGTGTAAAGATAATCAACCCACCTTTAGAGTGTGCAGTAAAACTTTGATTATCCGGCACCTGATTAACCATCAGGGCATTGTACGTCAAAATATTAAAAACAGGTACATGTACATATGTAGATATTATGATTTTTTGATGACCTGGTCTCTTGTATACTACTTTTAATGTACATATTCTATTATCCATATATTCTCATATCCGTTATGGTCTTGGTCTTGCACAATGACATAATTGAAGTTCTACTGTACTTCATAGTGTAGTGTAGAATCTACC